>WURT03472860.1:23569-35440 GCA_009936505.3 Holothuria glaberrima | reverse complement strand
CTGTACGGTACGGTAAATAAAGGAAACCACTAACCAAGGTATACGATATGCGATGAAATTCCAAGGACCTTTACATAAAATTGTGAGGCAGCCTGAAGGTTTCTTGGAAAGGTGGAAGAAGTTGTACTATTAAGCTCTGTGGAACGGAAAATGAAAGAAACAGACACAACTCGAAATCTATGGGGATCATCTTCAAAGAATATACCCCATTGTGCAGTAGAAAGCAAAAGCCGCTTGACCGTCGGGGCCATCACATTTTATCGTACCGACTAAGGCTCTCAATGTGGAAAAATTTCTCAGTGCGCGGACGAACCCGTGACGGGAAATAAGGCCCCTAGTGGCCAGCGACATCTCTGCTGGGGGCTTTTTTGCACTTGTTCAGGGAGGCTACCTAAGATCTCCTGTAGGATACGGTTAGCGGTAGGACAGGAAGAAAGTTAACCTCTGAAAAGTTGATTTTTTTTGTTTTGCACTTGTTGTTTGGTTTCATGTGTGAGCTGACCTTTCACAGTGGGTACACCAACAAAACGCGAAACAAGTGCGAAACCACCTTGTTTAGTGTGCCGCGTTTCGTGCTTTCTGAAGCTGTGTGCGTTCGTCTTTAATATATCTTAACTATCCACAAGAAAATATTTCGCCTCTTTGGAAGCTAAATATTGCACCCTGTCACCTTCAGTACCTTGTCTGGCTGCTGGCCTGGTTTTGCCCAAACTGGTTTTGGTTGGGTTTAATCTTCAGTGGCACTTTCAATTTGGTCAATTTATCAAAGTGTAAACGAACAAACAGACAATTCTTAAGTTTATACTGTAGCTGTTACTATAAGGGTTACAGTGGCTGAGGTTTTAGAGTGCGAGTAGTAGGGCTTTGTGTGACATAGAGAAGCTGGAACCCATGAGGTGTTACTGTCTTTTGGTATGGAAAATGAATGTTTCTGATAGCTTGCCCAAAGGAAAAGAATTGTATGGAAGCAAAATTGTTGGGGCATGTGTGTGTTACTCCTCAAGATAAGAATGTGAACATTTTTCATATATGATGTAATGATTTTTCATATTTCAATGCAATTGTTTCTCTGTAGAGGTCAGAAGTAATATAAAGCTACAAGAGCTTCTCAAGTTATAACAAGTCATGATATTTCAAGAGGTACTTTTTGTACTTTATCCAGAGATATTTCACATCAAGAGAGAACAAATTTGATTAGAGCTCAAAGGCCATCTGGGGTCATCAGAGATGAAACTCCCAAACTCTTGTAAACTGCTTGAAAGCTAGGTAACTCGAGAGAGTGTATCATTGAGGTATCTCATACTTAGCAAGTCAATAGTTTTTGATGCCGTCAAAGGCCTTATGGCGTCATGAGAGGTCAAAAGTGAATTTTTTTTATGGAGGGTTACCTTGTTGGATCTCATTGTTCGTAAGTAAAAGCCCACACAATGAGTTGAAGAGGCTCGTTCTTTTTCATGGATGTTGAAGGTCATCTGAGGTCACTACAACTCTAATTTTGAAATTCGTAAGCACCATTCCTGAAAGAGAGTAACCATAAGATACCTCATACGTAGCATGTACCTGCTCCATATTAAAGAAAATACCCTTGTTTTTTGGAGGTTAATGGTCATTTGACACTGTATTTAAGTCTAATTGTGAAAACTTTGTAAATACAAAACCGAAGAAGTTATACTTTAAAGGCACTCGCTTTTGGTAGGAAGCTCTACATTGTGTTCAAGAAGGATGTTGTTTTAAGTGGAAGTCAGAGGTCATATGAGGCTACCAGAGGTAAAATTGAAAATAAAACTTTTTCAACACCATATATCAAGAACAAAAATTTCTATTCAACTCTTCTTTTGCAGATTTCTCGCATTAAGTTCATGAACCCTCTACAGGTTGGTGGAAATAAAAGGTGACAGGTTATACATGGAATACCTTGTAAAAAATACATTTGAAAATGGGAAGCGTTAATGATTCTCATGTACTCTCCAAAGTACAAATGACAAGGTATTTGTTAAGTCAAACCCCTCACCTCCATTCTCCTACCTGTTCCCTCCGATAACCTCCGGACCGCTCGGTAACGCTCAACACTGCACGGCACTGTATCATAACACATGGCACTCTGCCTAATGGAAGAGTTGCTATGTGCTGTATTTTCTTTTTAAAGGAATCATGGATCGGGTATTCTGGCTTATTTTGATTTCTGTCTCAATTTCTTTGTAAACTACCAAACGTTTTATGGGCTTCCACTTGTGGTTTCGCCCTGGGTAAACTTGTCCAGGTTTGGACCTCCATTTGCATGTGGATTTAGTTGTGTAAACATTCCAATGAAGGCTTAATTAGTAGAAATGTTTAAAATAAATCTCTTGTATCAAACTGTTCAAAGAATAAGTAGCCAACAGATGATGGACCTAGATGTAAATGTTGCCTTGATTCATACCATGGAGCTACTTCCTGGACAGGAGAAGAAAGTTCAACTTTAACTTATGCTTATCCAATTAGACCCAGACATGCGTGAGGAGATAACCTTGAAAGGATTCATGATGAGACTTTAGTTCTTTTGTCTGGCACTTTCAATTAACACTTCTTATCATTGACAACCTCATTCTTTTCCACTGAAACCCTAGGAAATGAACGAGGAAGTTGCCGACAGCTGTACTGGAAATGCAGAGTGAAAATTCAAAACGACTGGTTATTGCCCCGTAGGAATAGATGCTGGTGCTAATACCATATGCAAATGAGCTCATTAGTAACAAGTCTATACCTTGAAGTTGAATTTTGACCAATATCCGGGTAAAAAACGCATATTGTAAAGGGTTTATTCATATTCAGCGTTTTACAAGGAATCCAATCAACATTTAGATGTAAGCGACACTACCCGACAAAATAAGCAGCTTAATTTTAAATTTAAAGCGATTGGCAATGCTGACGTATTTGGCAAAATTCGACGATGTTCTCTTCAAGATATAGCAGACGACATGAACCTATTGTGCTTAGTTAATAATACCATTAAAGGTTATTGAATCTTCAATAAATGCAAAGGAAGAGGGATAAGTTTATCTATCTCTATGAGTTTGACCTTTCGGTATTGTCGTCGTCTTTAATAGGATTTGTAAAGTTTCTTCTCTTGTCCAAGTATTATAGAGTGGCAGATACGTGATAAAGTTGCTCAATTCCGGGAGAGGGTGTGAAATTTTGCATGCAGGGGTATTTTGGGGCACTGATTTTAAAAATTGCCGGATCCAAAAGATCCGAACACTGGGTCGGCCGCCGTGTCGAATTCCAATATGGCCGCCACGACGAAACATTGAAAATTCCTAACTTGGGTTCTAAATGACCCGTGGCACTCATATTTGGTACACAATTGCATTTTGACACGCTAAATTCAAAAATGGATTGACTTGAAATGTCTGAAAAACATCATGACCGTCATTCTGAATCCCAATTTGGTCTCCTAGACCAAATGTTGAAATCATGGCGCTGAAATTTGGTACACAAGGGTGTTATAATATGCTCAGTTGAATAATTCAATAATTTGACGTGTCCGGGAAGTGGTATGACCACCATTTTGAATTACAATATGGCCGCCAAGACCATTACTTCAATGTTGCTTTCATTGCTTCAATAACACAGTGTAAGGTCATGTCGTATTATAAATGGGGTCAAGAATGTAACCAGTCAGAAGCTCTGAAATGATTCACGTGTGTGCTCTTTATTTTTTTAACTAACATGAACCGGCGTGCAATAAGTGTGCAGCAAAAAGCATGATGCACACTCACTGACGTCACAATGTACATACTTCAGCAGCGTGCACTTAGTCAGTTTAATGATGGAGTGCAGACAGTTCCCTTTGAGACCCTTTGTACCAAATTCTTTTACACAAAGGGATTCTGTGGGTTTTAAATGGGTTTTGACCAATTGAAAGGGTTTTCATTTGACCAATTGAAAGGGTTTTCGAAGAGTTTTGGTTTATTTAAAGGGTATTGTTTTTATTCCCTTTGTCCAATTTCCATTAAACAAAGGGATCCCTTCGAATCTAAAAATGTTTATCAAAGGAATTCCTTTGAACACAAATGGTTTTCAAAGGGTTTTGCACCAAAGGGTCCCAAAGGGAATTTTCAGCTGGGTTACAGGTGCGCTTAATCATTTATTTACTGTAAACAATTTCTAAGTTCGTCTTCAGAGTGCTTGGAACATTTCTTCGGACATCTTGGCTTTTGAACAAGTTCTACATGTAGCTGACTGGTATTCATCCATAGAGGTAAATGAAACGTAGTTCATAAACAGATTTTATGCAACAATTAATGCACAGGTTTAAGTTCGTAACGTTAGTGGAGATGAAGCTAACTTTCGGGTATTCACAATGTTGTGGAACATGCACGAGGAGCAGTCGAGTATATGTTGCACTCTCGATTGAACTGCATCTCCGCTAACGCACTCTCAACTGTGCATTATTTGTATAATGTTGTGTCAGTTGAGAATATTTATGATACGGTAAAGAGAAAATGTTGTTTCTCAAAGGGTGCCATAAAGTGTGTAATTAGCCACGTTTTAAAGTTCCGAAGTTGTTACGATGTTTAAGTTCTTTGACTGTAAAACAATGAAATTCTTTGAGTTTTGTAATATTCAAAACAACAATTGTGCGACAAACATTTCTCTTGACGTTGTTTACATTTTCTTTATGTTTGTCTTTGTCCGTGTTTACTGTTGCTGGTGTATATGTTTTAATCACGTCCTCTGGACTCGCTGGCAGAAACCCACAGGGAGCCGTGGGGGTATGTTCGGTATTCCAGGAGGGTTCGTTGAAATCTTCTGCTAGGTTTGGAATTCTGTCGAAGGCAGAAGAAAATTGGGACAACACAAACAGGCCCAGCCATGTTGTCAGTCAAAATTCCAATAATCTCTTTTTTCATGTTCTTTCTCTTTCAGATCCAATGTCGGAAACGAAGAAAACATCTTCATCAATGGCAAGTCCAACAGACTGGAACCTTTGTGCTCTTTGCTAGGAACGTTCTGAAAATGAACCACTAAAAGATGCAAGTAGAGCCATCAATCAGTCAAGTCAAGATATCTATGAGACTCTTGGTCGGAACCTCAAGGCGCTGAATGATTTAGGTGCCTTGCCTTGCGAGATATACATTTCCCGACTAGATGATGGTTGCGTTATTGTAGACACCCTAGCTGCTCATGCTGCCAAAAGGCACAAAAACTGTTATGTGCTGTGTAGCAGTTCTCGTGTAGGCAGGGCTGAATCAAAGGCAAGAAAGCGAAGTGCAGATCTTACACTTGGTAAAGAAAATTACTCGCCTGTTAGGAAAAGACTCAGAACAAGTTTCGAATCTCCATCCGTGATTCTTTTATGGTAGAATTATTATCAGTAATGACCAAATGATTCACAAGGCGCCAAGAGAGAATTTAGATTCCAATGTTCGAATAATGGCGACAGGATTGAGAGATCCAAAATTCCTGGCTAAATTGTCAGTAAGTGATATGACGTCATCAGATGCGGTGTATCACAACAAGTGCCTGAATGCTCTCCACAGCCGATAAAAATCGTTTGTAAGAAAGAAAGAGAAAGCCAGTTGAAGTGAAAAAAATGCAACTAGAATCAGTAGTTTTGGCCAAATTGACATCCTATTTGGAAATTAATCCAGCTCACATTAAGAACAAGCTCCTCACATAGCTTCCTAAACTTGAGGCACATAAAAGCAGCCATGAAGTGGTGCTGTCATTGAAAGAGGACATTAGTGAAGCTTTATCGCATGCCTGTAGACAAAGCTCTGACGACGATGTGGTCATTCTCATGAGAGCTGCCAAGATTGTGCGCAAAGATTTTGCAAAGGCAGTATCAATTCAATGGATCCCTAGTTGATGAGTCGCATAACACCGCATCACCATCATTGACAGTGTTGACATAAATGATCCTTTCTGGAACAAATATACAAAAACAGACGGCGATCAACAAAGGTGTAAGCGTCCCTGTACAATCCTTAAACCAACTTGTAACATTCAGCACTATAAAACGACGAAGGTTGGAAACTGCAGCAATACGTCACAATGTGGAAAGTGAAACATCACTACCATCTTGTTAATGGGATCTTGTTGATGTTCTTTTTCAACGTGGTTTGTCTTGTTTCCTATGATCGCATATTGCAAGCATCCACAGATGAGGCCAACAGAGTTATAGAGATATACAAACATGGCGGCGTCGTTTGTCCAACTAAATTGCGACGTGGGTTATTCACAACAGGCAACCTAGAAAACATAGATCACAACCCATCCTCGGTATCATCATGAAGTTCATTTCATGGAACCGCGATATCTCTGACACATCATGTTTCACAGGATAAATGTAGTACCATTCGAAATCATGAGAATGTCGCTGAGAATGAGAAAAAACAGCGCCCCCAAACCATAGCCTCCCTGCCCGTATCTTATAGTGACGTGCCTCCTGCAGCATTTCCATCTAACCATTCCATTCCAAGAAAAGCCCATAGGTCCGTCCATTCCAAATGTCCTCCGGAATACAGGATAAAGAAAGTCAGTGGCTTTCGTTTGTACAAATTCTGCACGAGAAGGAGGGTCTTGAGAGTAAAGAGAATATCTCCTTGTCAGCATACATGACAAATCTACAGGTTGAAGTTCATCAGCCAGCTGCAATTACAGGATTGTTACCTCTGTTTCGTGAGAGTGCTCACACTTTGGCAATGGTGAAACACGGGATGAACTTAATCAAGTAGGCAACAGAACTAGTAAATCCGGGACAAAGTTCCGGTTCTCACAGTTGATCAACCCCTCTATGCTATTGCAAAGAAGATCAAATGGCCATGGCCAGGTATATATGGCGAAGACAAGTTTGTGGTGATGATGGGAGGACTTCATGTAGAGATGGCCTTGTTGAAAGTGATCTGCCACTTCCTGGAAGGGAGTGGTTTGACAAGTGTAATGACCAGTGCAGGTGTGACAACAGAGGGGAGAGCTGAGAGTCTTCAGAGAGGTTCGCAAATATTGAGGTCACAATGAGCTCACCAAGTCACCGCAGCGGCGATGTACACCCTGCAGCGAAAAGCATACGATGACTACCGGAGAACACGTGGAACTGAGGATTTACAGTCATTTGATCTTTGGAGCCAGAAGACGGCCACAGAGTACCCCAGTTTTGTTACTGGAATAAAGTTCTGCAGTTGGAGTGTCTTCTCTTGGCATTCATTAGATCACAACGGGAAGCCAACTACACGTTGTTTGTGGAGACCCTTACAGTGATCATTGCGTGGATGTTTGCCATGGACCATCAACATTACGCCAGATGGTTAACAGTGCATGTAACGGACCTGAAGGAACTTCCAAACGATTCCGTGGATATCCATCTTGCATTCGTCAAGGGGGACTTTGTCACTCAGAAGTCATCACACAAGTTCTCTGCATTGGCACACGATCAGATACACGAACAACAGAACGCTATAGTGAAAGGTGATGGCGGAGTCATTGATATTACTGAGAATGAAGCAGCTCTTCGCCGATGGATGGTGGCTGGCTCAGAAATAGTCAGAATCGTGAGGGAATTTGAGGACCAGTTTCAGAGAGATAAGCAAATTGATATCCGCCACCACGAGCAATTGCCTAGTGTCCAGAAATCATTTGCAACAGATCTCAATAACGCAATCAGTTCGTTCGAAAAACTGGGGAAGTGATAGCCACAATGCGTTCCGGGGAGGAATCTGGCAAAACACAATTTGACGGATTTGTGGAGGAGCGAATCAAGAACCCTTCCGTCAATTTCTGTGATAACATTTCAAAGAAAAATCTGACACTGTTCAAATCGAGGCCCAAGAAAACACCCGGAAAGTCTCAGGCGAAGATTGCAAATATGAAAAGTAATGTAAAGCTGTTCTCCCAAATGTACACTTCTTGTCAAGCTGGAGATGGCGATCTTGATGCATTCTTTGAACATGAGTGTAAGGGGTGGCCCTCGGCATTGGTTGAAACTATCAACACAATGGGCCCACTAACCAGCAAAGCTGACCTTGTTCTCTGTTAAGAAGTTCTAGCACCACGTCCTCATGATACGCCCAAGGCAGTAGTTTGTATTTTGGATGGTGCTGCCTTAGTCCATCAGTTAGAACCTAAGAAGTAAAACAGTGTGGTCAGGACATTCGGTGACCATGCACAGAAGCAGTTCTTTCCGTACATTGCTCAGGGAAATTGGCAATTGGAAAATATTCCACTGACAAAGGAGGCACTGCGTCAACATCGGAAGAGGGCAGCCTTTCAGGCTGGTCACATCGGGGGACAGTCCCAAATTGCAAACCCAGGGCTCCCTTCGCCTGCAGATTAGGGATGGGCGAAAAAAGGCGATGATGGCTGGCATCCATTTTGCACAGTAATGCCAGAGGCGTCAAAAGGGTGTCAAGAGCTAGTGCAAGTGTAAAATAACGATGTGCTAGAAATTGCAAATGTTCCGCAGCTAATCTACTATGCTGAGAACTATGTGTTAGCTCAGGGCTTTGCTTTTGACATGAGCAGTAGGAGAAGTGAACGGAAAGCGTCTTGCATCATGTTACCGCTATTTATCATCTTAAGGACAGTCAACTGGTACGGAAAATATTTTAGGATGAGCTCTTTGTTTTGAACTATTGAACAATTGGACTCAGTATATTGAGTTTCGTTGTGTTTCAAATTTCAGTGCCTTATGTCATTAAGAACCCAAGATAGGGATGTACAACATTTTGTCATGGTGGCCATAATGAAATTCAAAATGGCTGCCATATGGTTTGTCAGAAATTTTAAATTAATTCATTATTGAACTCACATGTTTAAATGCTCTCGTGTACAAAATTTCAGTGCCACAGGTAGCCTAAATAACAAACCTAAGATAGGGATTCTCAACATTTAAAAATGACTGCCATATTGGTGCGAGCTAGTGTCAATCATCTTTGAACTCAACTCCCCGAGTGGTGGCGATCTTCTTAATAAGTTGACTCAACCGTGAGAGTCAGACATGTCAAATTAGTCCATAATTGAACTCAGCATGTTAAAATACCTTGTGTACAAAATTTAAGCGCCACTCGTCATGCAGAACTCAAGATTACGGATCTTCAACATTTCGTGTAAGCGGCCATATTGGATTTCAAAATGGCGATCAGTAGCTTTCTCAGACATTCCAAATCAATCCATTTTTGAATTTAGCATGTCAAAATGCAACTGTTTCGTGATGGCGGCCAAATTGGAATGCAAGATGGCGGCCGATCCAGTGTTCAGATCTCCTGGTTCCGTCAATGTTTGAAATCAGCTCCCAAAAATACCCATGTATGCTAAATTTCACACTTTCTGTCAGATGTGAGCATCTCGACCAATTTTTGTTACATATCTGCCCACTATTAGCTCAATGTTCATACTATACCCAGTCGTGTCTTGGGAAATGCATACCAAAATGGGAAGTCAGTGATGGGATTGTTTTCAGTGGATTAGCTTTCCAGAATGTTGGAAAGGGCAATAAGAAGGGAAGAAGATCAAAGATTGGCAATCATGGTTGACTACTAGTGTTCCCTAGTAAAAGGTACACTTTACAGTTTCCCCAAGTACAGTACAGATGTCTCATTGACCACTAGGGAAAATTAAGAAACAACAATTCAACAAGACATAGATGTAAAGGAATGAAGCTAAACACAGTGCGTTAAGCATGAGGGTATTTAAAAAATAAAATACGAATAACGCCAGTTGGTTAAATAGTCGAACGAAGGGGTGTAGACAGTTTATTACCTGATCTGATTAATCAGAATGACTGTTGGATTGGAAAAGATCCGGATCATTTATTTTGATCCAAATTAAATCTTTTCACAGTAAAATATGTTTGGTGAAAGAACTGTTTGCCTCAACATGACAATTGTGAAGGCTAATTTCACAAAAACCAGGTAAACCAGTTTCTGCTTTCATCCCTCTTTCATACTGAGATATTTTTGTGAATTTTAATTGGTTATCTGATTGTCTGTTTAAAGAAGTTGTCCATTTCAGAAAGTTGTCCGACTCGAGATGTTGTCCGATTCAGTAAGTTGTCTGAATTGCTCAGTTTAGCTGTCGAGCAGTGATGCAAAAGAAGGACCTACACCCCTCACAGACTTGGGGAAAGTGGCTAAAAACTGGAGGTTAACTTATTTATGTCGGATTTAAATGTTAAGTGTCGGTCCAGGGAGCTGGATTGGGAGCTACTAGTACACGCCCGCATCGATATCACCTAAGCACTAGTCGAAAGAGAATGCAAATCTCACAGTTCAACATCCACGCTAACTCTGGTATAGGGTCCTCGATGACTGGCTTCCTGACCCTCAAACGTTAAACTTAAACATCAGTACTCTCAACAGTAACAAAATAATTGTTAATACACATAGCACAGCTTTGAATGCATCTAACAAAACATTGTCGTAACATCATTTTCTATGCGACCCTGATCTGAGGTAAACCTCGATTACGACCTCTGGTCTGGGTAAAGATGTCTTATTTGAGGAATACTTAACGAGTAGGCTGTGTAGTTTTTGGCCTTTGCAAGTAAATACCATTGTTTAAGTTGCTTTACTTTATATGTTGGAAAGGTAGTAAGGTTTGTTGAAAATCAGGTGGTGCTTCTACGTCAAACTAAACCGAACCTTTACAGTTGTGTAGTTCTTGTTGCTAGAAGTTTTTCTGTTGACACTTTCATTTTGTTCTGACTAGAGCTGTGATTTACTACTGTACAGTGTGATATAAAAAGTAATAGATATTTGATAAAGCCATTAAAGGAGAAAAAGATTAACATTCAGTAAAATGTAGAAAAAAAAGCTAAATTTTAAGTCATATTTTTATAGCAAACTCTTTGTATAATGTTAATTTGATTGTCTGGATTTTGTAATTCTTATGACTTGAAAAAGTGTTGCCATTTGAAAGAATAGAGAGAATTTTCACTGTTTACAGATGGTTGCGTTTTGGTTCAGTTCCACAGTTTCAGAGACTTAGATTAGGAATTTTAGGAAATGATTACCATATTGTAGTATCGTTCCCTTTACTGTCGTTATTGGGGGTATAATTTGTGAGTCTTCTAAAATTGTAGGCATTCTGCTTGACTTGGTTAATGCCAAAAAATATGCTAAATGTAAATGTGAAATTTTAAGGTTATAAGCATCGGTTCTTTAAGCAGTTAAATGTTCAACCACCAACCTGTCGTCCGTAGAAAAATGATCTTTTGATTGTGCTCCCTGCTTTGATGTCCCAATGGGTAACGCATGTAATCTGACATGTAACGATGGATTTTATCCAGCTAACTTTAATCAAACAGTGTGTGAGGGAGGAACAAGCAATGGAGGAAGGGAGTGGTCTGAAGGACGAAGTTTTGGGTGTCGTGATGAGAACTGTCAAATTATATATATACCCAATAATGGATAGGAAACTTCAATACCACAACTTGAAAAGTTGCATCGTGATGAAAGGAAGCCATTTTGAAAGCAGTGTTTGAGCCTCTTTCTGCACATAAAATTCTCGGTAGAAAATTTTTGTAGCAGTGGAATGCCATTGGCTTATTTTGGATTGAAAAATAAATATAAGGTAACTTGCCTCCGGAATTAACCATTCCTTTACTGGAACATTAAAACTTATTTTTAGATTAAATTGTTAGTGGTATACAAAGACATAAAAAGCACAAGGAATATATATTGATAAGCACCTTTTGGTTCCTTGTCAAGTGTCCCAGAGTTCAAGGAAACTAAAAGACGAAATTTGTATCTACAATGAGGTAGTCACTATGAATCTGACAAAGGTGCATGAAAAATTCTCATACCAAAACTAGCAAAATGAAGTGATTTTGAAGATATTCGGGTATTTAAAGACTCAAAATTAACATCACCTCATTATCACGCTTTGAGGAGA
>WURT03472860.1:0-14054 GCA_009936505.3 Holothuria glaberrima | reverse complement strand
GACGTTTTTTGGCAAAATATACTATGTTGAATTTTATTGGTTAAACTTGCTTTCAATTCCTCCTCCTCCTCCTCCTCCTCCTCACCCTAATCCATACCCCATAACCGGTATCCTTCCAGAAAACCTGCCTGGAACTACCCCTCTTATGGAAAGTATGGTGACAAAGTGGATGGCTCTTTATGATGATCGTTGAATAAACTTTATAAAACTGAAAAATTAAAGAACGAATGGATGAATGGATGAATGGCTGGACGGGCGTACTGGCAGTTCTAGCAGCAGGAGCGTAGCGAAGGTGTCATCTTTCGGGAGGGTGTAGAGATCATATTTTGCCGACAGATCTGGTGATGCGTAAAACGAGCGCAAAGCGTGAGCTTTAGCGGGTGGGTCAAGGGGCCCTCATTAGGGCCCCTGGTGGGGTCCAGGGGCAAAGCTCCGGTGGGGGTCCAGGGGGCGGAAGCTCTGAGATTTTAGTATATTTCTGGGTAAAAATTAAGTCCCAGGAAAGGTATATTTTGGCTCATGATACATTAATCAATGCAAAGATTCCTAATAAGTTTAAAGTGTTAGGCAATTCCTCCCATCATGCCACTATACTTCAGGAGCTAAACCTAAAGTTCAAATAAAGTAAATGTTCAAATAGGCGTCCTGAGTTCAAAAATGGAGACAATTGTTCAAAATCTTAAAACAAGTGTTCAAAATATTTTTCGAGCGTCAGGATGCATTCCATTTGCCTACCCAGTATTTCTTTTAAGGAGCCATGCAGTGTGTCGTGTGAACGCCGGCCTGGGGGAGGGGTTCAACGGGAGGGGTGTCTCCTTTGGAAAATTTTTAGAATTTAAAAAGTGCCTAGATCGCAAATGGTGCAATATTTGAGTGTATTTCTGCTCTAATGAGGAACCAAAAGATCTTGGTGACAAATATTTTACTACATAAAAATATTGCGCCGCGGACGTAATGCACGGAATTGGTCTACTTTCTGAACTTCGAGATGGGAGTAGGGTAGTGAGGCTCGGAGGTTAAAATAAAGGCTTGTGAATTTGGAAGTCATGTCGTAATTAAAGCTGACAAATATGATATGCTGACAGCAAGGAACTGGCAAAATTATTCTGGTGAGGCTGATTTTGTCAAAAATTATACCCGCGTAGAATTTGCCTGTCAGATTTTCTTGTGCGATATTTGTCGCCGTTTATGCGACATTGTCGCACAAATAGGGCTGGCTAAAACACTGGTCATGTGATCCGAAATAGCACGCCTATACGGAAGCCTTAAATTCCCTTTCTTTCCCGAGTTTGCCGACGGACTCTGTCACTCGTCCAATTACACCGTCGGTCGTCGATACGGCCGTCACATGCATGGTAAATTTGCCGACGGGCCTTCAACTTAAATGGGCCAATTAGATGAAGGGCTGAAAATCGAAATAGCCGATAACAGACTGGCCGTGCGTTCGTTCGCTCTCTTTCTCTTTTTTCCTTTCCATTCTCCGTCTTCCCTTTCACTACCTTTCTTCCCCTCTTCTTTCCTTTGTTCCCTCTTCTTTTCCTTCTCCCCTCTTTTCCTTCCCCTCTCGCTTTTTTGCCAACAGAACGAAAATTTGCCGAAGGCGACAAAATATTGGGGGGTGTGACACCCCACACCCCCACACCCCGCTTGCTACGGTCCTGTCTAGCAGTTCTCGCTGCACTCCGTCATTTTTGATGAGCGTAGTGAAAATTTTAAGGACGTAGTCCGGTGTGATAGAGATATAATGTGTTATGACTACAAACATTACAATTTGGCCGAAGAAAAGCAATCAGGCAAATCTGATCTGACAGGGCTCTGACTAATGGCATGTATAGCACTAGAGGTGTTAGATCCTGACTGTCTAAGTAAAATGTCATATTGCATCCTATTCAGCGTGTGTGTGTTTACCTATAAGGGGATAAGATTCTTCGTTTTAGATCCCTAAAGAAACTAAATTAACAGTAACTGTGTGTGAGGGCAATCACAGTTAAGCTACTGCATTCTGAATGCCCTGGTAGCTATTCAATAAACAATCAGGAATCGCTTTAAATTACATCAACAAAATTAAGACTCCTCATGGTTTACCAAGCGGACAGAGATATAATGGAATTATATACCTCAAACTGGCATGTGTAATCGTTAAAACTAAAACGTGAAAGCATTTTTAACGCTTATTGGCTATACAGTTCACCTCAAAGCATTGTCTTGAAAATAGCCTTTCCTTTAGGAGTAATTTGCTTTGAATGGATGAAATAGTCATCATTACAAGAAGGAAAGTCAACATCAGGTAAACAGTCAGAATACAGAGACCTTTCAATCAATTTTTGGTACCTGGAAAAGATCAATTTATTCTCAAGAATTTCATATTTTCTGACAGATATGGTCGATGTTTGTAAATATACAAATCTCTCACAGCCCTCTGATACATTTTCAGTGCAAACTAGGTTGCTTGGTGCAGGGTGCTCTCGCAACTCTTACCTTGGTTTTGGTTATATAATTGAGAATTGCATCCCGTAATCAGAGATCTTATCTTTTCATAATTTGCACTGTCGAAAAGACGACCCTCGTAGTGATTCTCTACCAATGGATGGGTGTAAAATGTGCTTTTGAGGCTTTTCTAGGAGAGTTCCACGGTGAAGAGGCCATAAGGGGTCCTATGGAGAAAGTCCTGTGAAAATAGCAAAAGGCATTTGTAGACAATTTACCCTTTTTTATTCTTTCTTTATTTCTTCATTGCGCAGGGCGCAGCCAAAACACAGGGGGATGTCTTGCCTGTCAGAGGCCTCGCCCCCAAACTTCACCCTCTTAGGTGACACCATTATTTCCCCTCCTTGCCCCCAACTGTCAATGTCTGGCTTCTGTTATGCGTGATAATCTTATTTTGTTAGAGTACTGCAGTTTATGAGGTAGCAAATTAGTGTACAGGTTTATGTTATTTTAAAGTTTTAGCGTTAAGGTAATGTTATTGTTCAGACGGCCGGTATTTTCTTAATCCGATCAACGTAAAAAATTAATAATTTTCCTCACTGAGAACTCATTTTAACTATTTGCTGTAAAATGGGGAAATATGCTCTTTATGTATAGTTACTACTTTCCATGTATAGTAAATTAGAAGATTATTCTACTTCTACACAGAGTGCAATGATTGGAATCGATGGAAAGCAAGTGAATATAAATTTATAAGCACCCTGCAGGCCTGGGAGGAATCTCTTCAACTGTGTGAAAGCAACAGCTCCCATCTTGTTACCATCGAGAACAAAGCAGAGAACGAATTTGTACAGAAGATGGTACTGCACTGTAATAACTGGGCGATTTTTATAGGGTTGAATGACATTAATGCAGAAGGTACTGCACATCAACATTCATCGACATAATCACTTGAGTTCATTTCAGTTTTTGATCCAGCTGTAAAATTCCTACTACCTATCAAATTGTATACAAAAAATCAATATTTAGACAGTAAAGAAATAGTTTGAGTTAAAAAATTGTTTACATTTTCATTTGCACAGGTCTGCAACTTTTACTTGAAACGACATTGTTTTAATTTCTTATCTCTAGAAAAAGATGGTGGAAAAAACTTTCTTATTGACTTTGTGCTCTCTTGCTTATGTTTCGAAGTCTAACTAAAGGAAAAATTATTACCCATTCTCTGAATTAGTTCCCAAAATTGAACAAGAATTTCAAAGCAGGTCTATTTCTTTGTAGTAAAATGTATTGTTTAAAAAACTGTTTTAGTTCTTGTCTTGTCACTTTAATGTTTTTTATCCGTTTGCTTCTTCAATTATGGATGGAGTTCACATTTCTGTGTTTTTGTTTGAAGAATAACTTACAAAACTTCTCTGTACCCCTGGATATTACCATTGTTTGTAATTAATAGGTACGTGGGAGTGGAGTGACGGTACAGTCTCAACGTACAGAAACTGGGCTGAAGGACAACCAGATGATGGAGATGGATGGGACTGTGGGATCATGTATGGAGGTGGCGGAGAATGGTATGACTTGCTCTGCACCTATGAGCGTTACGCCGTTTGTGAAAGAAACAATACTCTTACATAAAGAGACAGCACGATTGCTCGGGCCATACTTCTAAATTAGCTCTGATAAAAATACAATTTTGTCAGGAAGTAGGGATGTAACCCCTGTTCTCCAAACAGTGTTCACAATTTAAACGCTTGAACACATTTGGTTATAGCGGTGCTATCAACAAAAAATTATCAACTTATGACACTCTTGTGACCATGCTGGACTTCTTTAAGCTGTGTCCCATAAATAGGGGTGGTGGTAAGGGCTAATTGTCAATATATTTGGGGGGGGGCATTAGTGTTGGCCGGGATACATTTTTATACAAGGAGGTGGATGAGTTTGTAAAAAATCCAGCCTACAAAGTAAGTGCATGTATTCAACCTCCATGGGACAGTGAGTGGAGGTCCCTCTTTACATGTAGTGTCAAATAAATGATTGGTACATGTAATTTCATGGCATTTATCATTCAATGTAAGTGAATAATGGAGAAACAAATGGAATGGTCAAGCGCAACAACACTTCTTAAAGAGTTGGAGGATATGGCCATAACCAGAACTGAATCAAATGTAAATCATAAAACCCCAACAGAGTGGTATCGAGGGCCCTCTGTGGTGTAACCTGAAGCAATCCCCTACTTTTGGTATCTTTAAATGGCTGTTTCCAACATTTTCGAGTTTAATTTTATTGATTCAGCTATTGTAAGCCATAGAAGAAAACATTTGTTGTCTACTTTTGTTAGGGTCCTAGGAAAATTGGGGACGGGGGACAAATGATATAATTAACCCCTAATAAAAGTACGGGGCATTTCCCCCGTGTCCCATCTTTTGACGCGCATGGAAATCATGCATGTGACCACAAGTGTACAGGGCTATTTTCATTGGGATGACGTAGGGGGCTTGAAAGTAGGAACTATGGATAATGTTAGGTGTTTATACATCTTTTCATCAAAGGTTCTATTCAAGGTGCTCGTACAAAAAATGACAACGGGACCAAGGGTATCTAAATAAAAGCGTACAAATCGAGAAGAAAATTCATTTCCTCCTGACATTTTGGTAATGTATATGCAGGACCTTTCATAAATTTCCTCAAAATAGGTTATCATGACAGTCTTTCAAGAGCGCCACCACCATTTTCCGCATTGCGTAGTCACGGAATGACCAAAATGGAGTACCAGATTGTTAGGAATAGCATTTCCTGGGCCTTTCTAGTCTGCATCTCTACACTTTTCAGTTTGTTTAAGAAACGCTTAAACAATAGATAAATGTAAAAATTATCCCCGATATCAATGTGCAGGCTTTATGATCGTTTCATACAGATATAAATTAAAGGCAATCATCATTATTTTAATAAAACAGGAGGATCTAGGGTGAGTAAAGTGAGTCGAAGGGAGGCTCATTTGTAAGAGCAAACAAGCAACATAGCCAAGATGGGCTAATTTCATAGGACCCGGGATACACCCTCAGGCATTTTTGAAAATAGATCAAGCCCTTACGTGCGACTTTTCGGGTCTGAGAGCCTTCCTGAATGATCAGAACAACGCCATATTCAGCATTTTCATCAGAAATAAATGAAGGCGCTACGACAAGTCTTGTCAAACAGGAGAAACGGAGAAAAGCTCCTCGACATGAGTGTAGCAACCCAAAGGTTAAGGTTAAGTATTTCCATCAACATAAAATTGAATGCAATAATTACTTTAGTACAGATTACCTGAAAATTTAAGAGATAAAACTATATCAGTACAGCACATAATATTTCGGACTGTTTCCATCCGATCAAACAAACACATAATGATTGAATAAGGTAAGACAGTAAGATTCCCTGGAATAAACAAAAATTCTTCTATGGGGATATTTAAGAACCACTGCTCTACAGGGAGGTTGTAAGGTCAAACGAAGAAAGCGCTTGACTACAAAATTGTTATTTCCTCAGTAAAGAACTTCTACACTAGGCCTCCATTTTGGTAGATTACTTCTGATAGTACAGAAGATGTACTGCGTGGCTGGCTGTATGTTGTTAGTGCAGTACTCGTCATACCTGCATCAATACAACACGGAAAAGGAAGGATTCTGATAGGTAACAAAATTAGTTATTAATTAATTAGATTTCAATAAAACTGTTGTAGGATATATACATATATATAGTGAAAAAACTGAAGCTGGAAAATCTGGCTGAGGTGAAAAGAAGTTGACTCCACCGGGATATGAACTCGGGATATATATATATATATATATCGAATGCAGAGAGACAAAATGTTATCCGTACATCCCATCAGAATCAAATTATAAGTTTTATTTCATTGATATCCTGTTGATAATATTATCTTAAACACCCTCAGCGCTACGCTCAATGCTATTTTCGCGATGTTAAGCAAGATATATAACGAGCTCTGCCTGATCGTAGTCACAACACGTGCCAAACACAATGTGTCACGAACACAACACTATGTATCACGAACACAACACGATGTATCACGAACACACCAAGTGCACGTCACTCTGACACAGGATGTCGCCAAAAAAATTGAAAATTTTCCGCTGTCAGCCAACAAGCATGAATTGCTCAGAATTTGTTAAGATGTACGCCGAGCTTATAATGAGACCAGTACGTGCAAAGGACGATATGACAAAATCTCAAAAGCGATGTCAGTGCTCATTATATATCGTGTTTAACATTGTCACAGAGCGTCTTCCGGCACTGTGCTTGTGTTGCGCCTGGGTCCGTAGTCGCACTTCTACAGGGCTTTGAGAGAACCAGAAAGAAAAGTAGTACAGATCGATGGGTTGGATTCGAGGACGTTGAATGATACGCCCGGTTATAGGCCCATTTGCGAATGCACTACTTGTCAAAAACCATTTACTGCCCATCAATTTCATCATAATCGTACAGGGCGGGGCAGGGGCATATGCCCTCCCAATTCGAGCAATTTGATCTATTCGGGCAAATGTAACAGCCAAGAAAATAAATTATGGACTTTTATTCGGGCAACCTAGTCCAAGTACTAAATTCGGGCAAAAAATATCCCTGCCCCCCAAAATATTGACCCCGTACGCCTATGAATGTCATCTCATTCGAGCTGATTTCTTAACAAGAAAAGGGTTGACCCTCTCAATATTTTAGTTGATAGAGCATTTGATTTCAAGCAAAGACAATATTCGAAAGGAAATTGAATCGCAACCGGCCGGAAATGCTCTTTCTTCATTGTCGACTATTGTCATTGCTTACGTAGCAGGCTGTACGGCATATTGCTTGATCAGTCATATGTTTGGGAAGCCCCAAAGAGATGAGCAAACGAGACGGCCCGGCGATTTACAGTGATGGTTCGGATTACCCTGTTAAATCATAAGCGAATTGCAAACAATGCATAGCTTTGTGTTAGCTTTGCCTTATATGTAAACAGATGGATTACTACAGCGACACCAGCGATCCCCCTATTTTTATCGTGGGTGCATTGGCCGGAAAGTTGTTTGTTTGGCCAAATCGTGCGCAAAATATACGGTAAAATTTAATGCCAAATGATTTCAGCGGGCGTTATCCTCACGGTCTCGGCTTCAAAATGCCAAATAAGTTTTTGAGCTAAGTAGAATCGTTTCTTTCGGACGAAAAGAAGGTAATTTTATTACAGATTTTCTCCTACACAAGTTGATAAAATGGAATGAAATTTACAGAGAAGATTAGTGACAAAATTTAAAAGCAATTGAGATCAGTTCATTTTTTATTTTTTGTTCTAATCAGGAATTAATCCTGCCAACGCGGAAAGTTCAATTTTCACTTCAGAATTGCTCCGTAAAACATCATTTCTCGTGATATCGATTATTCCTGAACAAGTTACGTGCATGGGCAACTCATGAACTGGTGTGCAAACTTTCGGGAGAAATGACAAGATCCCTAGGGGAAGATGGTTTTTATGGCCAAACATTGAAAACAAGCTCTAGGAACTTCATATAACTATCGATCATAACAAACTTTCAGTGGTAAAAGTTTAGTAGTAAAATTTGCATGACACGTTGCACATCCCCTCCAACTTTCAGATTCGTGGCTTATAAAACAGCCAAGAAAGTACAATTCAAAGACAAAATCTCTGAACGCCTTGCCGAAAACTGCTGTGGTGATCGCATTACTTCGACTAGAAGTTTTCTAATCGAAGTTAAATATAAAGAAACAAAGTTAATAGGCACTTACAGGCTTGATTAAAATCATACCATCCACTTGGTTTTCCGCTCTCGAGGACTGACTCGCCGTGAGAAACGTTGTCCCCGTTGTCACACCTCGGAGGGCTAAAACGAATCTTTCTATATACGCAATCATTTCTCGCTAGCTTTAACCAGTCCTATGCCCCACTGATCTCCCTTAGAATGCCCGCGACAATCTTTTGAATAGAACTACCTTCCTTAAACAAATTAGGTTACGTAATGAATGCCATCCCAGGACAGTAAGTTCAACTCGAAGTAAAGAATCCTAAAGTAAAATTCAACGCACTCTGCGACAAACATCGCGAAAGTGTCCAAGTAACATAAACCTACTCCTCCCCATCCCCTGCTTGCCTTCAGTCCCCCTTCTTTCCCACAATCGCACCCAGTCCTTCTGCAAAGGTGTTACCTAACGAACATTGTAACGCGTATGGTACAGAAAATTTTAAATCCATAGCCATGACCATATTTCAAATCATTATTTTTATCTGCTGGAGACTAGAAAATTCCAAGTCTAGTTACAAGGTATCTTCATTTACAAAAAGAACAGAAATAAGTTTACTGTTTTGTAGCTGATTTATAATTTGTTTAACCAAACTTTCCGCTTCTCACAGATCCACCCTTCATTTTGTCCCCCTGGTAGACTTGTGTTACTCCTGCAACTACAATGATCCTGTTAGTAATACCAGGGTACGCCAATTTACGTGAAGAGAGGCGTACATAGATCGACACCTGCTACGATGGTTAACCTAACATTTAATTTGTAAAGTGGCCCATTTGTGGGGAGGGGTGGGGGGAAATCTACGGACAGAGTATGTCAGTGAGAATAAATAGTATCATAATGATAGAAGATATTGTCTTCTCTGTGTCATATAGACACCGTATAAAGAAAATACGTCTAATTGATGCCTGTTTTACTTGTATCAAAACATAATTAGCTCCCCTAAGCAAAAATGCTTCTCACCAACGTCACACATCACAATCGGACAAATTTTTCGAAAGCAAAGTATATTTGTGAAAACTTGTGATTCCAGGGAACGATCTGTAGCCAGTATTTTTCTACATACATGACGCTCCCTGTTCTGATATTCCTAAACATTCCAAGGACAACAAACAGGAGCAAATGACAAAACACTTTGAGATAAAAATCCCTATAGCCATAAAATCCTAGGTGGAAATTTCAAAGAGGATGGGGGATATATACCAGGATCCCACTTTTCCTGAAATGCTTTCATTGACTTTCATTGGTATACACAGTTACCTCTGCATTAAAGCCCCATTATCCCCAGAGTTCTTCACACAAATCTCCGCCACTGCATAACATAGCGTACCAAATCTAATACCAGGTACCTGATAGATGGACAGACTATGCAATTAGTCCTTATCTCAAAAACCCAGAACGTGTGGTACAGTATAACTTGTGGTGTAAAGGGGGAAGGGAACTGTGTATCCTCTATGTAGATAATTATGACAAAACAATAGTTACCTTGATTCCGGAGTGTTTTTTTCTTTTAAACTAGGTATATAACTGACACATCCTTCGAAGGATTGCGTCTTTCGCATAGTGGTTTAATCAGTTAAACATACAATAACATGCTATGTTTCACTAAAAGTTACAAAAGATTTGGAGTTATACATAAATATATATATATATATATTTATATAGATCAATTATAGTTTATGGTTTTGAAAGCTGTGATATTACTTTTCTGCTAACTTGTTTTAATGTTTTTGTGTATGGAGGTTGTATGGAGGAATATGTATCTGTATTTTGGATACATTTAACTTCATTTGTTACACACAATAGTATCATAGTACTCTACCATATTTCGCTAAAAGTTAAGATATAGTTGTGGTTGTATATAGGTTAATTGCAGTGTATGGTTGATGAAGTTTAAATATATATATATATATATGTGTGTGTGTTTGTGTGTGTGTGTATAGGTGTCTTCAGGCTTAATGTTAGTGCATGAATGTATATTCTACAATGTAAATGTACAGGATATTCAGCTCTCTAGGATGTAAGTTTGATAAATACTGGACGGTCGTAATGTAATATTTGTAGCTTGCTCATAGCCAGGGTCAAAAGGCGAGGAGTTCGGACGTGGTCACATGGAGTAAGTCGTGGTGACCTCTTGTGAGCTGATCTCAGTGGTCGGCCCACCGAAGAAATTTTGTTGTTAAGTTGTAAGTACTGTGAAGCGCAAAAGATTTGATGTATATGTGTATATGTATCTTTGGGCTAAATGTAAGTGTGTATATATATATATATACATACATATGTAATTGTGTCATGTGTTCAGCGCTTAGGGAAACGACTCATGTTGTTATTCAAACGACTGAGGAACGTTTTAAACACCTCAATAACTATCACTACAAGCGAAGTTATATACCTTATTTATTGTCTTGACTGCGGAAAGCAATATGTTGGGGAGACCGGATCCCAACTAAAAGTTCGTCACAGAGGTCATAGACAAGAACTCCTTAAGGGTCACACCCCATTAGGATTCATTTCCAAACGTGTCAATGCTTCGAACTGATCGGCAAACAGACACTCTCGAATAGCATTAAGCACAATAGAGAAGAAGCTGAATTGAAGTGGATTTACAGATTTAATTTTCACGCCCCATTAGGTATCAATGTTAAAGACATGCGTCACTAACTGGATAATTGGGTTTTCGTTTCTTTTCTCAGTCTAGACTGTTATCTTGGTAGTCTTTTTTTCTTTTATACATTGTAACACTAGTGATCAAGGGCAGTAGACCTGCTCGAAACGTCATTTTGCTAATTATTATGTGGTGATCGACATTCAACTCCTCTTGTCTTTTTTTTCTGACTTTCTGTTTTGAAGTTCTTCAGTTCGTCTCGTTATTCGTTGAGTGCTGGATCTTTCATTCTTATATATATATATATATATTCTACAATGTAAATGTCAGGATAATAATTCAGCTATTTATGAAGTGGTAAATATTGAACGGACGTAATGTTATACTCGTAGCTTGCTCATAGCAAGGGTTCGAAAGCGAGAAGCTCCGGAGGTGGGCTTCAAAGCTATTCGTGGAGAGCTCATTTGGCAAAATACTCTCTTGTGCGCTGATATCAGTGGTCGGCCCACTGAGGAAACTTTTTTTTTTAAGTTGTTAGTATTGTGAAGCGCAAAAGTTTTGATGTATATGTGTATATGTGTCGTTAGTCTTAATGTTACTGTATATATATATATATAGTAAAAAAAGTAATTTCACGCTCGATTATCACCGTAAATAAAACGGCGGGAAGCCGTTTTCGCAAAAAAAGCGGAAAAATGTTGATTAAATAACAATATAGTGTATTTTAACATGGTTTTACTTCGTTATATCACGAGATAAACTGTTTTTTCTACTGTTGTGTGTTTTTTACCGTTGGAAAACGACACACAGTTAAAAAATAAATCGTTATTTTACAATCGATTTTTCCGTAAATGAAACGACTTAAACCGTTTTCACAACAAACGGAATACTGTTATTAAAATGACAAAACAGTGTAATTTAACATGATTTAACATCGTTTCATTACACGATGAATCGTTTCTTGTGGCTAACTGCGGGGAAAAAAGGTTGATAAAATTGCATCACTGTGTTATTTTACATAGATTTACTACACATTACGAGATGGAACGTTTCGTCTGTACTTAGTAACGTTACCGTACCACATTACCGCTGAAAACGATAAACTTTCACGCCTGTTCTATGTTCCCCACCGCAAGAAAAGTTTTTCTGTTGTTGTTGTGGGCATATTTCTATGCTATTTTCGCGTAGGCCTACTGTCATCGAATGAGCCTGCACACCATGACTTTTCGGGAAGGAGAATCATAGTGAAACGTCTTTTCCATAAGCCTACGAGGCGGGGCAGGGGCATATTCCCTCCAAGCTATGGCAATTATGTCGTTTTTGCGGGCCATGACTACTCTCTCTAATTTCTCTATTTTTTAATCAGCTAATGTGTAGCCTGTTCAACGATTTATTATGACAACCACTACCGTACACAGGGGGAGGACGTTGGGCCATGCCACCGTCCCCTCGAACACTGATGCCGATTTTTTTTTTGTTCCTAAAAATAGCTTACGTCAAGTTTTTCTTCGAAAGGTTGCATATGTGGCAACAGATTGCTTGTAAGAACACCCAATCCGTGAAAAATTTTCTATGGGGAGGGGGACCCATCCCCTTAGACCCCCCAGGCGGCGATCACAATATATTGCATCACCCCTCCCCCATGAGAGAAATCTTGGATACCCCACTCATGACAACAGACACAGTGGTATCAAAATTCGAGCAACTTGGTCAAACATTCTAAATTCGGGCGAATATTATTCCTGTCCCCTTTCCCCAGAAATATTGACCACGCACGCCTGTGGTCAGTTCCTCATGATAACAATTACGTGCTGTCATGGAAGTTTGGAGGTAGTAGGCCTACTCCCATGGTGCTGGGCCTATGACTGGACCATACCATATGTGTAGAGATCATGCACTGGGTGTGGAGGCCATACAGCAGTATACAGGAACCTCCGGCATTACGGTGGAGGCTAGTGGCTTTTGCTTGATCTGAAAGAAAAGTTTGCTTCGCGAGCAAAAATTTTCTCTTCGTGGAAGGAAATGGCGGCAAAACGGTAACAATGCTTCCACATTGTTTTATTTGAATGATAAAAAAAAAACAATTTTTATTTTCCCTGTCCTTATATTTATTGTATAACATGTGCGTTTGGACCGTAGGTTATGTAAACATCGATGAAGATAGAGACACAAATTAAGAACTAAGGGTAGAATTTGTTTCCTTATGATTTTTCATGAAGAGCTCCCTTCGACTTTTAGAATAGCAATTGTTGATAAGTGGAAAGTAAATAGAGAACTGCTCATTGCATCACTTGCCTAGCCTAGCAGTTAGCCATCGCTCCCATCAAAAATAGGAGACTCACCTGTCACATTGACATGAGTCTAGGGAGAGAACGTCAACCCTTAACCCCCAAATATAGTTAAATAGTACTCAATCATATAATATCTTTGCCATTAGTGCTTCGGAGATTGCTTATTTAAGAGGCCACTTAACCCTAACCTAACCCCTAAACTGATTTAACCCTAACCTTATCCCTAACCGAACCCCAGGCAAAATCGAACCCCAGGTGGAACCCCTGACTAAACCTCGTTTTAAAAATAGGAAGACGTTCTCTCCTTAGTGGAATGTTGTCACATTGTTTAGATTGGACCATTTTTCTTTCTTTGGCGGCACTCATCTGATTATATTTAAGTCGCAAGTGGTTAGCGTCTTATGCATAATTTTCGATCAATTTGATATGAGGGAATAACCAAAATCTAACCTTGTGATTAAAACTTTGCGATGATTTTATACTAATGACGTAGGCCTAGGCTAATGTAACTTTAAGCATAACGTTAGCCTAAGATAGTGTAAGCCTAGGTGTATGCTTACTGTATACATACTAACTACCTTAGGCCCTAGGTTAATGTACGTTCGGACCGATCATTAGGCCAAACTTTGGTAGCTTTACTTTGTACGCCTTTATCGTCAAGCCTTACTTTGGGTGGGCATCAGCCTTTGCTAGGAGGTAGGCTGTCGTATAACTGTAGGCTGTAGGGTGTTTGTGTCACCAGGCCTAGGCTAACCTAACTTAGACCTGGTCATTTTCGATCACAACCGGCCTAATTAAGTTACACCAAGAAAATAAAGGTAACTTATGCAGGTGATGAGAAAGTCATAAAATACAACAAATTCACGCAAACATGAGAATTAGGCTAGTGCGCTGGGTGCACTGCATTCCCTCAAGCCTAGGCTATATGCCTAGCCTATGGTGCGATA
>WURT03472749.1:0-22121 GCA_009936505.3 Holothuria glaberrima | reverse complement strand
ACTATTTGACCTCTGGTGACCCCACATGACCTTTGACCTCCACCAAAAACAATAGGGATCATTTACTCAATATGGGCAGTCCACATGCTAAGTATAAGATCCCTAACACTTACGCTTCTTGAGATATCGTGTCTACAAGGTTTTGACGTTATTGACCTCTGGTGACCCCACATGACCTTTGACCTCCACCACAAACAATAGGGATCATCTACTCAATATGGGCAATCAACATACCAAGTATGAGATCCCTTGGAGTTACCCTTCTTGAGATCTCGTGTTTACAAGCGAAGCTGTCACATACACACACACACACAACATCACCATCGCATAGATTCCTTTTGCCTACAGCAAGGAATCAAAAATACTCAGCCCAAATTGCATCAAAACTGTTCAGTTTTGCAAACCAACCTTCAGGCACTATGCATCACTGATAAGCTTAACCCCCAAACTTCACTCATGAAAATATGTTCTGGGTGAGCCCAGGAGCACAGTGGAAAGAAATTAGTGTGTAGTTTTCTAGTAATTTTTACTTACGTGAAGCAAGAATTTACAGTATTTTATGAATGAATTGCTCCACAACTGAGTACTTTTCCCATGTTCCCTTGGCCCAACCACTCTTGAAAACTACTGTATACTGTAATACTGTAAATATATATGTCAAATACAAAATGTACTGTATAACCAAGCTACTACTGTTTATTCTTCTGTAGCTCTACAAATTGTTGATGTATTTGATTTAGACTACAGTGTCAACAAATTTAAAAAAAATTTTTTTTTTGGGGGGGGGGTGCCCATAAATATTGGATGTAATGCCTACAACCCTACACAAGTGATGTTGTTCTTGCAATATGTCTACCATATCCATCCTCCCCTACGGGGGCATTATCTTTGTGCCCCACCACGAAACCTGAGGCAGTTTCCATCACTTGATCATTTCCGTCACTTAGTATATACTCCTGTCACACTCACTCGGAGGCTGCCTCTCAGGCACAAAAGGTCTTCGGTATGGGGACTTCACTCCTATATACTTTGCAGTTTTGCTTCCCCACCCACTCATAGATTTGCTACTGAGTTAGGATGGGGTCTATCCAAATGATAATATACAGTCAGTGGAATTTCTTTCTTAAAAATTCCTCTTCATTGGCAAAAACAGTTGCACTCTGAGTTGTTCAAGTCATCTATTACTGTACAACAAGACCTACTCCAAAGTCACATAATTCAAATGCTCCCATACATGATATACAGGTAAAATTATAATTCAAATGTTTAGAATCAAACTGAACAATTTTCATTTATCAACATCAAAAGAAATGTGTCTGTGAGTTTACTGTACAGTAGTATCATCAGTAAACTTACTAATACCAGGAGCAAGAAAAGTCAATTTGTTATGAAAATTAAGTAAAGAACACAGCCCAGAACACAACCCTGGATTACTCCACTAGTGACTTACTATTAAGATGAAAACTTACCACGGACTAGTCTACACACATCTGCCCTTGATACCTTAACTGTGCAGTTTCACTAAGACTGTTTTGTGGCTCTGTTCTTTATTCATGACATTGGCCTCAAAATTGCTTCTGCTTAACCTGACTCTTTGCATTATATCTCTATGCATGATCCACAGTGTAGTCTTCTTTCCTTCGAGGCATTTTCTGACATTAAAGGACTTCTCTGAAAATGAAGTGAAAGATATGCTGTGGGTAGCATCAGATTTGAAGCATAGGTTTAAAGAGAAGCATGAACATTACTACCCTCTAACTGGGAAGTCAGCTGGCTTAATATTTGAAAAAAGAAGCACAAGAACAAGAGTATCTACGGAAACTGGTTAGTCCATCTTTCTTTTGATTCATACTGTTCAAGCCTGCCTCACAATATCTGACTTGGCACATTTTAACTCAACTCTACTGGCATGTTAGTTACGGTCGTGGAGTGATGGTGTGTTAACAACTAAAGACTGGTAATTTTTAAGCCAGTTTTAAGTCTTACTGTATCTTCCAGAGTCAGGAAAACTGAACATGTTCAGTTTCCTAGGCTGGAGTCATGCTTTCTTGCCTAGTTTTACCAGTTAGCTATCAGAAATTGTTCATGAAGCAATAGGGGGGTTTTGTATTATCATAGTGCAACCTAGTCAAAATAGGCTAGTCAAAGTTAATTTCTTCATATAGTGTGCAAGGATCATCTGTCGTATCACTTGAAAGCATAATAGTTATTCAAAATTCTACCACCTCTAGCCATCCGTTATTGAGAATCGTTTATTCTGATTGCTTAAGCACTGACCTGTTATTCCACAACACACGGTCAGTAAATGTAAAAACTGATAAAAATGAAGTATTTCACACATTTTTAGTGGTAGCATAGGAATAAACCACATTTGTGGGACTATTATTGTCTCATAAACCGTCTCCACTCCAAATTTGGCAAAATAACCAACATGGCTTTGCCTGGTCCATTATTATTCACCAATAACAGTGTACCAAATGCGATTTATTCCTTACCTAGGTCATGACATTCCAGTTAAGTTGCAACATGCATAGTCTACATGTGTGTGGCAAGCTTCCCAGTGATTGAAGGTCATTTTTTGTTGTTCATGATATAGTAAGTCATAAAGTCAACTAAATACATTGTTATTTTTTTGGTTGAATCTTACATCTTTAAAGGTCTGCTCAATGTACAGGCTGGACTGTCACTGTTTTCAGATATGATCAGGGGTTTTCATTATGATGTAAATACCACAGGAGTATTGTAGAACTTGCTGTAACACTTACTGTAATGGGAAGGATGAAAACCAGGACAACATTCACTGAAAAATAATGTATCAGGTTTATCAGTTAATCTTCAAGGATCTCTACATGGTAGAGTTGCTTTATGCTATGAAAGTGAGCAGAGCTTCTGTGAAAGCCAATCTAATCTCATTATTTCAGGAAGACTGAACACTAAACCCTAATCAGCTAAGTCTGTTTCAAGTGACCATACAACATTTTATTGGGAGAATTAGAACTATGTACTCTGGTCTTCTTTGATGTTTTAGTAGTTGATCATGTGACCTGATTCTGACATAGTGTAAGGGAGCAGCACAGGATATCTTGCAAGCTTAAGGGCAATTCTTGTCATCCCAGACAATTCCAATTTTCCCAACTAAGCAACTTATAGCTCCTTCCATTAAACTGTTTAAAGCTCCTCCCTGTGCAATATATATATATATATATATATATATATATAAACTAGTTAACTGGTCCACCCTCGTCTAGGCTTAAGTTGGTCGGGCCTGAATGAGTAAGTTTCCGATGAAAGTCAGTAGGTTTTGGGTTCTGGATGGCACCAGTTGCAACAGGAGGGCTAGCCACTGGAAAAGATGTCGGTCAGGAGGTTGAACCACAGCACCTCGTACTACAAGGCGGGAGATTACGAAGACTGCTGTCCGTCTCTGAGGGTGATGAAGGTGGTTAGGCCGTCCGGCTCTTTTTATCTGGTGGTGTAGTGTTGGTGGGTAGGTCGGAAGCATAGAGGCACTGGCGAACCAGGTACTGATGTTCCCGACCTAAGGGCCATCGTCTGCCCGGCGTTGTCGTCTGGTTGGTACAGTTCTGGCGGTGTTGTCATTGTGATGTTGGTAGAATTCTGAAGGTTTAGCTAGTAACATATAGGCATTGGTAGGACCAGGCACTGATGTTACTAGCTTAGCTGTAGCATGTTGTTACTCTTGTATGTCTTCCAGGGTGGTGTGTTGTAGTGGTGTGTTCTGGAGATAGCATCTGGGTGTTCAGAGTTGAAGTTGTATAAAATGTCATAGCACGTGTTCTTCTGATGCACATTTCTGTAGGAATTTCTCATGTAGGGTGTTCAGTCTGTTGTCTATGGTTGGTAAGTTGCATTGGTTGAGGATGTCGTTATTGTGCTCGGTGTAGTGTAGTTTAAGTGCTATTTGGGCTGCTCTGTGTTGTAATTTTTCCATGTCTTGTAGGTTCCTGTTGGATATGTGGATGAGTGCTGGGGCGGCATATTCGATGATTGGTCGGACCATGATTTTGTAGATTTTCAGTGTAGTGGCGGTGGATGCTCGTTTGTTGGAGTGGTTGCCTGCGATTCTGTAAAGTTGAGTGACTCTTGACCTTGCTCGTTTGATTGCTTGTTGGTGGTGTTGATTGAATCTGAGTTTCCAGTCCACGTTGAGGCCTAGGTACCTTACTTGTCTGACTATGGGTATGATGGTGTTGTTGAGGAGTAGTGTTGGTGGACGGTTGAGGCGGTTGCGTTTATTGAAGAAGTGAAGAATTTGTGACTTTGTTGGGTTGAGTACTAATTTCCAGTCGTTGCACCATTGTTCTAAATGGGTGATGTGGTGTTGGAGTCTTCTTTCGGCGGTGTGGTGGTCGGGGCTTGTTGACCATATGGCAGTGTCCTAGGCGTACTGGGGGATGTGTGTTGAGTGGCTGGCTAGTGGTTGTGGGATGTCTGCGACGTAGAGTATGTAGGGGATTGGGCTGATAATGCTGCCTTGTGGTGTTCCGGTGGTAATGTTGAGTGGACTGTAGAGGGTGTTGCCAACTTTGTTTCTGGTTTGTCTGTCGGTGAGGAAGTTTGCAGTCCATCAGGTGAGTGTTGTTGGAAGGTTGTGTTGTCTGCATTTGAGAAGGAGTTCAGCATGCCACATGCGGTCGAATGCCTTCTCGGCGTCGAAAAATGCTGCGATGGTGGTGTGTCCTCTATGTTTAGCTGCGGATGTATGTTGTACGAAGTGGAAGAGTTGGTCTGTTGTGCTGCGTTTGCGTCTGAATCCGGCTTGGTATGAAGGTAGAATGCCATGGTCTTCTAAGTATGTGGAGAGTCGTTTGGCCATGACTTTTTCCATGCATTTGCCAAGGATCGGGAGTAAGCTGATTGGTCTGTAGTTCTGTGGAAGCGTCGTTGGTTTGTTTGGTTTTGGTAGGAGGATGGTGGTTGCTGTTTCCCAGATGGATGGTATGTATCTGATGGTTAGTGATGCGTTGTAGATGTTGCAGAGTGCCTGGTGTAGGATGGGTGGAGCGGCCCAGATGTGGATGTAGCTGATTCCGTCTTTGCCGGGAGCGGTGTTTCTGGAATGTTTTATGGCTGTCAGGATTTCGTCAATTGTGATTGGTACAGTGTCAGGCGGCGGGTGATGAATGAGGTGAGGCTGTGGTGTGTAGAGATGGTGGTTGATGTTGTCTTCTGCTTATTGTAGGACCGTGGGGTTGAAGGCTGGGTTGTCCAGGATTCTGTGTACACTGGAGAAGTAGGAGCAAAATGTCTCGGCCTTTTCTTCGTTGGTGGAGGCTGTGGTACCATTGTAAGAAAGTTTGGGTATGGATGGTGCTGCAGATGATGATTTGGTTATTCTTTTAACTATCTTCCAGAAGGTGGATGCATCTTTTTCGTCTGATAGTTGTTTACATTTGTTGAATTGGTGTTTGTAGTGGTCTGAGATGAGTCTGGTAATCCTTCCTTTTAACTGGTTTAGTGTTGTTTTGATGTCGTTGTTCTGTGTCCGTTGATGTGCCCTGCGTAGCTGTCTGCGTGTTTGATAACTTGTACTATGTGGGCTGGCAGTTTGGAATGTTGATGAGTCGGCATTTGTGGTGTGGAGGCCTTGATTACTGACGAGATGATTTCAGTGATGTGGTTGTGGGGTGTACGTCAGTAAGGTTGGTTGTTATGTACTCTTGGTAAATTTTCCAGTCTGCTTTTATGTAGTTGAAAGTGGAGGAGGGCGGGATTTTGGTGATGCTGGATGCAAGGTTGAAGTGTATTGGAAAGTGGTCTGACTGTAGATCTTCTCCTATTCTGTAGTTGTATGCAAGGTGTTGCAGGTTGTTGGATACCAGGATGTAGTCTAATTGTTCTGGATGTCCTTGTGCATTTGTATGGGTAGCGCGTAGGTTCTCCGGTGTTGAGGCAAGTGATGGGTTCTATGTCAAGGAGGTCTTCTAATGCTCTGCATCGTGGTTGTCTGTAGTGGAACCTAAGTATGTACTTTTGGCGTTGAGGTCACCCATGATGATAAGATATTTGTGAGTCCTGATGATGCAGCGGAAGAATTCAGTTGGGAAGTCGTGTTGTTGGTGGGGAGGTCTGTCGTAAGAAATAATGGTGATTTTCTTTCCTGTGGTGGTTGTAATTTGAAGTCCTGTGCCTTTTCCTATTGGTGGTGTGATGTCTAAGGGTGTTGCTAAAATGTTGTTTTTATATGCTATGACTGTCCCTCTAAGCTGTGGATTGGTGGCTGCGGTACCTGCAGTGATGTAGTTCTGTAGGTGCGGGATTTGGTTCTTGTGAAAACTCGTTAAAACTGGCTATGTCGATATTGTTGTCCTATAGGTAAAGTTGAACTTCGCTTCTTTTGTTCCGAAGGGAATTGACATTGATGTGCAAAAACTTTAGGCTAGGTTGTTGTTGGTCTTGTTGGACGATCATCTTATACGTCCACATTTGGTGTAGGTGCATTGCGTTGTTTACTGGTAGGCTGCTCTGATTTCTTTTTTGAGGTCGTCTGTCGTAGTTTGAAGTTTTAGTTGAACTTGTGCCTTGGTAGCAATGACGTCATAAATGCTGTCAGCTGTGGGCATACTTTTAACGTTCTTTAACATGCGAGAAAGGCAGTCTGCGATGAAGGCTGAGATTTTCTTAATTAATTTGGAGTTCTCGTCAGCTTGTCTTTTAAATTCCTTTGTTTCCTTGATGAGTAGATCAATTTTGTGGTGTAAATCCTTTATGTCCTTGTCCTGGCATGCATGTAAATCCTTTAATTCCATTAAATCCTGTGTGTTTGTTTTGTAAATCCGATAAGTCCTTTATATCCTTGTTGTGTTTGCGAGGGGAGTCATCAGTTTTGGTTTCCAATTTGATATGGTTCCTGTTGATTTGTTCTAAGACGTCTGTGAGTGATATATACGTGGCTGGGGCTGGAGCGGGGGGCTGAGGCTGGCTTCGTAAATGCGGCATATGTTGATTTCTTGGGTGCAGTTGGGTGTTGTTGTTTCGGTGATGGTGCTGTTGCCTTTTTGTAACTGGAGCAACCTCTGTAGCTGGCTATGTGCTTCTTCTTGCAGTTGGCGCAGGTGGGCTTGTCCTTGGGATCGGGCATTCGTTGAGTGTGTTTTCTGGTGCATCAAAGACAGGGAATTTTTACTTCTGCAATTGAGTGTGGTGTGTCCCCATCTCTGGCATTTATGGCATTGTGGTGTGGTAGTTTGTGCAGCGATGCGTTGGAGGTTAAAAAGTTGGTGTCCGATGAAAATCCAGTGGGTCAGGGTGTGTTCCATGTCTTCACTGGTTTTGAAGGTGGCGGCAACTTTCCAGATAGGTGTGTTGGTCCCCTTGATTGTGAAACGTCGTACGGAGGTTACGTGAAATAGGCTCTGTGTCTCTTGAAGGATGGTGTTGTCATCAATGTAGGGGGAAATCCTTGTGATGATGGCTTGGTATGTTGGTGATGGTGGGGGTGTCAGGAGGCGGGCATAAGGCTTGTGGTTGTCTGTTGGGGTCCAAGGTCTCAGTAGTTGTGTTTGTGATGTTTGATCTTTAGCGTGGAGGAGAAGGTGGCTGTTACGGGTGAGTCGGGTACGGGTGATGATGGTGGCAAGGTGATTTTGTTCCGCATATTTCTTTAGCTGGATTGGGTTGTTCTTTAAGACTGGGGGTAGTCCGATGAGAAGAACTGGGAATTTGGCCTGGTTGTCGGTTGGTTCCTGGTTTTTTCTTTTTGGCGTTTGTTGTCTGGGCCGGTGGGTGAGCCGAGTTGTCTCTTGTTGGTTACAGTGGTAAATCCCTCATTGTTGGTGTTGGTGTGGGGGGTTGATGTGGGGGCTGCTGGAAGTGTCCATATCGGTGGTGTGGTAAAGAAATTCTCTTATGCAGAGAAATTTCTAAAAGTCGTAGGTTGTGAGACTATGCTGGTCTTGGTCTGACGTCCTCTTCTTTCTTCTTTTCCTCTTCTTCAGAGCAGTCTATGCTCCGATGAGTCCTATGAAGTAGTTGAAAAGTGAAAGGTCACTGGAATGAATTGTGCAGACACAAACCTATTTTATTGCTCAAGGCCATGTCCTAGTGAGCATTGTAGAAGTCTATAATGTGTAGTCCAAGTACTTTTTCTACATTTTGTAGGATGTAGGTACTCTGCATATTTTGAATTTTCAAACTTTGATGTCAATCAAAGAGCAGTTGGCAGCTGAGAATTTTGATACCCCACATTAAAAATATAATTTGGGGTGACAAGTGTTTGTCTGTAAGTCTGTGGTGGAGTAAGAGCAGGAGGAGAGTAGGAATGAACATTGAACAACTTTACCTACAACACCTTCATGGAGATTTTGTTTTCTTTGTAAAATACTTTAAAAATAGAAACAATGTTCAAGTTCTTAATTTATATTTATAGTTAAGAAAGTAATTCTGGCTAAAATTTACGAAAATTAGTCAAATTTTTGATTTCCAGAAGAAGACAAGTTCTTGTATGCTAACAACATTTTATTATTTTGATTTGATTTCAGCTTTTGCCCTACTTGGTGGTCATTCATGTTTCTTATCACCAACTGATATTCATCTAGGAGTCAATGAGTCCATCAAAGACACAGCTAAGTGAGTAAACCAAACCTTGCAAAAGTCCTGGTGAAGCATGTTCATACAGCATTTATGAAAGATGTTGAGATGAACATTTTTAAGTGGTCAAGATGATACAGAGTGACTTGAAAAGTTACGAGCCTCCAATTCTTGCAATGTTTTCATTGAAACATGAGAGGGAAGTGCCCTTAGCTCAATTGAAAAAAGTTGAATCACCCAAGCAGAAAAAAAAGGAAATCTTGACAGCTGCAGTGGTTATTGTGTTCAGCTTCATTGAAGAATGCAGTCACACTGTTTCCATTGTACTGGTCTCTGGACATTTCCTGAGTGGCTTCATGGGTGAATGCACACACAGTACTCTATTTAACTTGGCTTCATCCACAATATCTGTTGTATGCCTATGTTGGGAAGCAAATTTCAAAAGTATCTAAGGGCTATTTCCCAGCTTGAATCCCAGTTTTTGTGCATAGAGGTTTCCAGAGCAATGGCTTTTTCTTTTTTTGGCACACATACTCTACAGGCAGGTTGAGGTTAGGTAATATTGAGAGGTCAGTCCCAGGTCAAAATGACATTTCTTTTAAAGTAGCAATGCATTTTTGCCTTAAATTAGACATCACATGGATGTCTGAAACTGATGTAGTGAGTACTTTTGCTTTAGAGATGGACAGATGGACATTGATCACTTGGATGTCAGCTATGTCTAATGAACCTCCTTGTCAACACTGATTTATCATCAAACCAATTTGAATACCAAAATGCAGCAGATGTCAGTCTGACAAACATACTGACTGACCCTAAACTGAAGGTGGTTTGACATCAGTAATATACTGACACTGCACTGTAAAAATGCCTAATATGAAACAAGCTTTTTGCGTGGGACTGAAAACTCTGAGGTGGACAAGTCAAATGTATATATGCCAGTAGGTAATTGATTCTACCTGTAGTATGAAGGATTTCAACACTGTAACCAATTTTGTGGAAAAAAATTGTGAAGAAGATACTGTCCTCTCTTGAAATTTTGTAAAAGGCACACTCATGTATTCAGTACAGTGAAGTAAGTAAGTTCTTGAACATGTAATTGATTGAATCTTGAAACATTGGTTTTATTCTTGTCTATCATTTTACATTCTTTGGTTGTCACATTGGGTGAACAAGTGTGTGGAATCTGGGAAGCTTCTTGCCAGGGAATTTATGGGTCTATTTCGCTCTTCCCTTACCTTATATTTACATATGTAAGTTTTGGGGATTTTGATAGAAATTACAGAAATCAGCACCTTTGGAGGAAAATTGCCTTTTCTGTAAAACATGTAAAATAACTTTTCAGTCCTGGTTAATTGTCACTTATTATTTGTGTTTATTTATTCTGTCTATAGAGTACTGTCAGGTTTCCTGGACATTCTCCTTGCCAGAGTTTACAGACACAACGATCTTGAAGTCCTTACACTGGAGGGCAGTGTTCCAGTAGTAAATGGCTTGTCAGAAGTTTATCATCCATTGCAAGCTCTAGCAGATTTCCTGACATTACAGGTTAGTAGTAAAAATATTATATCAATTAATATCATTTAGGACTTTTGTCAGTGTTGTTCATTGCTATAGCAAAGAAAATATTCAAAACAATTAGTCAACAGATGAGATCCTTTGCCTTCCTTCGATGATAAAAGAAGCTGATTTGAAGGATTGTGTATCTTGATTCAGTTACAATTATGCAATGCAAAATCAAAGTAGGTATGCCACATTGTTAAACTTAGACCTATAATTCCTTTTACTAACATGTTGTGTGCCTGTTTAATTGATGTTTCCTGTTAATACAGGAGAGGTGTGCAAACTTTGGTAAAGGGAAGAGATTTTTTTTCCTGTCACCCTCTTTATTCCCCATAGTGAGATTCCTACTTTGGAGGGGGGGGGGTGTGAGAATATATATTTGGGGTAGGGGGTTGGCCTGGAGGTAATATTTGTTCATCTTGCATTTGATAGTTCTCTGGATAAAATTTCATTTACAGGTAAACCACCGAGAAGTAATTGCTTGTATGGCAGAGTTTTTATCAATGATGGGAAGAATTTGAGCATTGCTGAATGCAAAAACTTCATCACCTCTTTTTGGTTTTGATGAAAACAGAAACCTATGCATTCATGATGGCGTGTGTGTGTGCGTGTGCGTGTGTGCGTGTGTGTGTATGTATGTGTGTTTGTGACACTTCGCTCGTTAACACGATATCTCAAGAAGGGAAACCCTGACAGTTCTCAAACTTGGTACATAGATGCCCCATATTGAGAGGAAAAACCTTATGTTTTTGGAAGGGGTCAAAGGTCATCTGGGGTCACCAGGGGTCAAACTCCGAAAACCTTGTTAACACGATATCTCAAGATAGGAAGCTTGGATTGATTTCATACTTAGTATGTAGATGCGTTATGGTGAGAGAATGGACCCTATTGTTTTTGCGGGGGTCAAAGGTCATCTGAGGTCACCAGGGGTCAAACTCTGAAAAACTTGTTAACACGATATCTCAAGTTAGGAAGCTTGGATTGATTTCAAACTTAGTATGTAGATGCAGTATGGAGAGAAGAAGAACCCTATTGTTTTTTGTGGGGGTCAAAAGTCACCTGGGGTCACCGGGGCCAAAGACAGGAAACATTGTTAACTCTATTATCTCAAGATAGGAAGCTTGGATTGATTTCATACTTAGTATGTAGATGCGTTATGGTGAGAGAATGAACCGTATTGTTTTTTGTGGGGGCGAAGGTCATCTGGGGTCACCAGGGGTCAAACTCTGAAAACCTTGTTAACACGTTATCTCAAGTTAGGAAGCCTGGATTGATTTCATACTTAGTATGTAGATGCATTAGGGTGAGAGGAAGAGGCCTGTTGTTTTTGGCGGAGGTCAAAGGTCATCTGGGGTCACCAGGGGTCAAACTCTGAAAACCTTGTTAACACGATATCTTGAAGTAGGAAGCTAGTATGTAGATGTGTTATGGTAAGAGGAAGAACCCAATTTTTTTTGGTGGGGGGTCAAAGTTCATCTGAGGTCACCAGGGGTCAAACTCTGAAAACAATGTTAACATATCTCGAGGTAGGAAGCTTGGATTGATTTCATACTTAGTATGTTGATGCGGTTTGGTAAGAGAGGGAACCTTCATTGGTTTTGGTAGAGGTCAAAGGTCATTTGGGGTCTGCAAAGGTCAAAACAAAAATTTTCTCAAGAATTCCCAAGATCAAATATGAACTCAAAACTGTATTTTTCCAACACCTTGAGATAGCATTTTACCAGTGACTGAAGGAAATGTTATAAAATGGCATTATCGGGAATAAAGCATATGCATCACTGAAACCTCAATGCATTTTTGCATTCTGTTTTTTTTTTTCATGCCTTTTCTTCCTCAAGACTTGGGATGTACTTGTGTTTTGTCTGATTTTAGATCTTATGGTGATCCCAGGGGCAAGATGAATATTGATAAGTACACCCATGCTCTGCAATTTTTTGAACACTAGTTGAAAAGAGAAGTCAGATCCTTAGTTACTTGGAATATGGACCTTGATGAATTTGCTAGCCTGGAGTTACCCTTGTTTATAACTCTGTTATGGACCAAACTAATTGTCGATTTTACCACGAAATAACTGAAATGAGGTGAACCCAGGGTAAGGGTTCGACAAATCCCCTGCCCGACAGCCCTGGACAAGAAAAAATTCCTCCACAAGTGCCCTGCTCAATTTAATAGCCCATCAGGCAAATCTCGCAACAGAGCCTTCTCCACAATGGTGTTTGGGCAGATTTGAACTGGACAAGTAGATATTTATGTGTGCAAGTAGATTCAGAGAGTAGATAGCCTGATGGACAAGTAACGGAAAAAGAATTTGTCAAAGTCTGGGTGAACCTGAACCCAGGCTTAATGTGTGAGATATCTAACTGTAGTTCACACTTGAGAGGGCTGTTTTTAAAATGCATTTTTCACCTCCTGTAACTTCTCAGTTATCCACGGGTCATAATTTCTTTTCAGGAACATTTCAAGTCTTTAAAGGGACTTACCCTTGCATGGGTAGGGGATGGTAATAACATTATACACTCACTCATGATGGCTGCACCAAAACTTGGAGTCAATGTAAGGTGTGCTACCCCTAAGGTAGGTAGAAATAAAAATGTGCATATATGAAATATCCAAGAAAAAAATTAAGAACTTCAAACTAAGAGTATTCAATCATATTGTATATACCTGATATTTCAGGTTGTGCAGCATTTGTCTATTTTGTGAAACATATCATGAATAAATGTTACAAAAGTCAGAAGCTCAAGATAAAAAGCAAGTTTTGGGTTTTTTGGGCTTTCCATGTTATTCCATTTTGAATACTTCATAAAGTGCATTGTAAACTTTAAACCACAGTGTAAACACAGATGAGTAAGAGTGTAATGTAGCCATTGTTTTCACTCAACAGCTAGGTCATATCACATAACATCAAGTTGAATCTGTCAGACTATTTCTTACATGTAATAAAAATTGTAATATAGTATGTTTTTTTTTTTTTTTCATATAATAGTCCTTTTTCAACAGCTAAAGGTATAAAAATTTTCTGCAAATGTTACCCTCTGATCAATGATAACCTTTTGCAGAAACAGTTCCTCTAGGTACTGTTTCTGCAGTTACAAAATACCTTGCAAGTACCCATTAACCCTTGGGTTGAGAGTAACTATTGAGAAACTGTAATCATCTTGCTTAAGAATACAAATTTATAAAATGTCCGCAAATTGAACCAGAAAGTTCATTAGGGCACAGTCATGCAAGTTCAACTTTTACAGTACTGTACAGTATGCCACACTCACAAAACATTTAGCTTAAAGAGATTGGATGTTTTATCTTTTACCCAGGGGTATGAATGTGATTCAGCTGTTCTCCAAGATGCTGTTGACCTTGCAAGTAAGGTAGGTTTTCTGTGGCTTTAATAATATGTGAGTTTTCATGACATGTTTCTATTAGTTAGAGACTCTATTTGAACCTTCAAGTTTTGTTTGGCTTCACATCTCAGCTAAATCAAGTATAAACTATCTGTGATATAATTCTGTTTGGTCACTTTACTGTGAAATAAGTCCTGAAGGAGATGTTTGCTTCTCTATCATGGAAAAATGAATTTACATCTGCTGGGTAACTGTTAATGTTGATCAAAATCTGTCTGCCCGAGGATATTAAAGTATCGTCTGAAACACAGCATGCTTAGTGTTGAGATCTTCAAAGGCCTGCCAAAGTGAGGAGTGAAAGAAAGAAAAAAGACAAAATAAACAAATACATAAATAAACAAGTAAAGAAAATAGCTGGCTGTTTAAATTATGTCTTTGCTGTTATTTGCTAATTTGGAAACATTCTTAAATTTGGTGTACATTTTGAATGAGTTTGAATGAGTTATAACTCATTAAATGAAGACAGTGTTCCTTTAATTTCTTCATCTTCTGATATGCAGCAGGTAGGAGTGAATCTTTAAAACAGTTTTAGGATTAATTGTAAGAAGCATTACAGCTGTTGTGTACTTATTATGACTCTGTATACCGGGTAACTAGTGTGGTAGAAGTGCAGGGATAAACACTTCACTATGTCAAGAGCACTCTGTAATACTATATACAATGTCTCAGTGATGCTGACTTATGCCAACTTTAGTCTGGAATGCCTAGCCATGGCTAACACTTACTTCAATTACTTACAGCAAAGTTTTCTCAATATGTGTAACATTTGGCACACAAAAGTAATGAATTTGGGTCATACCTTTTGTCGTATTGAGAGGAAGTATTTCAAAAGGATGATGTTCTGCTTTGTAGCTGGTTAATATTCTTGTTATACCAGGAAAGTTGTGACTGCCTTCTCCAACTCCCAAACCCCACCTCTACCCTGGTTGTTTAAAGAAAATGTGAACTTAAAGGAACCCCCACCCCCATAGTTGTTTTGTAGACTGTAAAAACATGATACTGTAGTTAATCTAGCAGTAAGAGCCACCCTAGAGCTCTTGTCATAGCAGCTATAAACTATTCATTATGGGGAATGTGTCCATGTCAGCATTATTCAAGGCTCATGGCTGCCCAATTTTTGCCATATAATTAAGAAAAAAAACCTTGTTAACACTATTGCCATTTTCTTTGCCTTAAAAACCCTGCTAGATTCTTAAATATGATAACTTCAGTGGTGGATCGAGGGGGTGCAACAGGTGCCCCCCCCACCCCTGTTTGCAGTCATGGATATAAAAAAGTTGAGACAAAAAAAGAAAATGCTTTAAATTGTGTCAAATGTAGCACCATTTTGCATTTCAGCCATCTTCCAAAAGCAAAATCTTTCTGAAGGAGATGGGGAGATTCCCTCCCCCAGGACAGTGATCAATCAAGCCTTGGACCCTGTCTATTGAAAATACCTGGATATGCTCCTGGTGACTTTTATGCACCTTGTAATAATGTCATGAATTTGATAGACCATGTGAAATGGCCGTCTTGTCAAAAGATGTAGCTACCAACCTAATGGCAACAAGCCAGTACCCTCCATATGAAGTTTTTAAAATATCAAAATTGTAATTCGGGTGAAGAATTGTTCGTGCAGTCTTTTGTACTATATGTTGACTTTCTGTTCACAGCATGGTACCAGTTTATACTGCACAACAGATCCGTACAATGCCTGCAAGGATGCAGATGTTCTGGTAACGGACACTTGGGTCAGTATGGGACAAGAAGAAGAAAAAAAAGAGAGGTTGAGAGCATTTGAGGGGTATCAGATTACTAAAAAGGTATGTGTCATCTTAAGTCAGTGTCTGAATCATTTTTCTACTTTAGGTGCAGGTATGTGTAACCTATGGCCCAGGGACTGTTGTGGTCCACTGCTCCCTCTTCTGCTGCATCCAGGGACTGTTGTGATCCACTGCTCCCTCTTCTGCTGCTTGCAGAGCAATAACAAATTTGACTTATCTAATGCTTTTGTGGGAAAGGGGGTTCCCCCTCTTCATTTGATGTATGTTTGAATATTTAAGGTTTCTGAGATGCAACTTGATGCTACATTTTGAGAAGTTGTTCATGTATTTTATTGAAAAAGTTTGATATTGAAAAATTTTAGTATATATCAGAAAGTGGACAAAGAGGGGGTTTTGTCCTTGAAAATTGTGGGCAGAGGTATGAGAGCTTTAGCAACCCTCCTCCCCTCCTCAAAGCTTCCTGTGCCTATGTTTGATGTTTTTTGATTCCTTTGCTGAAGGCAAAAAGAATGTATGCAATCACAATGGTGTCTTTGTGTGTATGTGGGCGTTCGAGTATGTGTGTGTTTGTGATGCTGAGCCTGTAAACACAATACCTCAGGAATGATAGATACTTTTCATGTATGGATTTATCATATTGAGAGGAAGAACCCTGTTGTTTTTGGTGGTGTGAGATCATGTGAGGTCACTATGTCAAAAACCAAAAACTGTATAAAACCAGATATCTCAAGGTAGTCAGAAGGTTAATTCTATCAATTATGGGAGAGATCAAACTTTATTTGAGGTCACTGGTGTTTAAACTTCAAAAACCTTGGAAATTGCATGTAAACATAATATCTCATAGTAGGAATGATGGACACTGTTCATACTTTTCACGTGGATTTATCATTTTGAGAGGACAAACTCTATTGTCTTTGGTAGAGCTCAGAGGTCATGCAAGGTTACCAGAGGTCAAAAAACTAAGATCCTCATTAAACAATATCTCAAGATATGAATGGCAGGTACTGTAGTTTCCATACTTTGTGTGGAAATAGGAAGAACTCATCTGTTTTTGTTAGAGTTCAGAGGTTACGTGAGGTCACCAAAGGCCAAAATCCGAAAACATTGTTAACTTGATATCTGAAGGTAGGAAGCATGGATATTTTTGCACTTGGTGTGTGGATGCATTATAGTTGGCAGATGAACCCTATTATTTATGGCAGCAGTCAAAAGTTTTCTGAGGTCATACGTGGTCACAACAAAACCTCAGAAATTGATTGTAAACGCTGTATAGCTCAAGCTATGAATGGTGGATACCTTTCATTCTTACAATGAGGTCATTGGAGATCACAAGGTAAAGACCTTGTTAAGTGCTTACAAACATATTTAAGAGGAATAACAATGGTGCAGCTCATACTTAGCATAAGTATGCCCCATATTGAGTAGAACTACATTGCTTTTGTGGAAAGCAGTGGTCATTTAGGGTCACCAAAGGTCAAATGGTGTGAACTTCGGCAATACGGTATGTCATGAAGGGTACCTTGATAGATCCGATAGGTAGCTTTTCTCCCATTGTTAGGGCACATACTTAAACATCAAAACCAGTTACATAGCTGATGGCATTGGTTACACTCCTGGGTCTGAAGCACCCTTGTGTGGACCAGTTAAATAGCGAAGCTTTGCTTGCTTTTATTGTTGAAGCTGCTCAACTTTGTCAAAGCCATTTAAGTCAGTTCTTGCTCTCACTATTGCATGGCTCTGTGATGGCTTTAATATCATTAAGTATTGTCTCTATTTAGGTATGCTATTCATTTTGAAATAAGTTTTGGGTTTTAAATTTGCCTGCAGTGGAAGGTAGTTAGCAGAACTTTCCCTAGTGAGCAGTTGGTGCTATAAGTGTGCCAATTTGAAAGTCCTTAAGTGAAAGAGGTACTGAAAATATATTGTCAAAGGCAAAGAATCACTTATCCATTTGGCCTTCTGGTTACTGTTCAGATGGCAGCAGTTGCATCTCCTGATTGGTGCTTTCTTCACTGTCTACCACGGAAACCAGAAGAAGTAGACGATGAAATATTCTATAGCAAACAATCTCTTGTTTGGCAGGAGGCTGAAAATAGAAAGTGGACTGTCATGGTAAGAACCAACTTATTGCCTTTCTTTCCAATTCAGTGTCTCGAGAGAGAACCCTGCATTTTTGGTAAAGGTCAAAGGTCATTACAGGTTACAAGGAGTCGAACTCTAGAAACCTTGTAAAATATATCATTTCAAGAATGGTACAATGCTCTCTGGACTCCAGAACCTGTAAGGTGTCATGACATTGTATGAATGTGTGGACTTCTTTGCTGCAAGATATTCAAATATTGACATCTGAGATATTCACATCTCAATATTTAAACCTGAAATATTTAAATGTTAAGTTCCATGATATTAATTTCTTAATTTTGTGACAGTTATTTATCTCAATATTTTTACACAAAATATATGAATATTGCATTACATGATCGCAGTATGTGAACATTTTTACAGTAAGGTACCATCATCTGAATAACTGAGATCCATATTTTGGTGTATAAAACTGGGTAGTAGGACTCAGGTGTGAATATTTCATCATCATACATAGGGCCACCGATTTTCTGTGAGAAAAAAGTCAATTTCTGTGTCAGCAATTCCAAATTCCGTGAAAATCCGTGCACACAATCTGTCAAATCTGTGACTTTCGGTTTTGCATTGACTCATGTGTTAGGACATTGAAGTCTTACCATGCAACAAAATCTAGCCATCAGCCTAAGGTCTACACATATATTGAATGGAAAAAGAAAAGCCCAAACAACTTTACTTATGATTGTTGCAGTGAGGGTCCTTTCTTCATCTGATAAAGTGAAAGATCCGAACAAAATATCCAAATAATATGCAGGTAATAATCCAATAATTATTCCACAATTGAAAGTGAAGTCACAACGTTATGATCGTTCGATCATGATCAACAGAACATTTAACGTGAAACTTAAAGTGTGTCATTTCACACTCACAGTATAGTACAGTGCTGCACAGTAATACTCATCGACTAAGTGCGGGGCCATGGGATCATGAGAAAACTTTGCACCACTTCAACTTGCACAACTCCCCACGTGCAGTCTCAGTTTTGTAAAAGAGTAACAAATCACAATGGTAGGTTTATTAATACCACTTGATACTGCTGATCGGTGTTTGATTCAAGTTGAAAGAATAACTGAGCTCAACTGGCACACTGCGAACAAAATAATGTGTCTCTAAATAATGTCATAACTTGATAATATTAACATATATACAATGGGAATCAGATGGATGAACTAATGACCTGCTGTTTAGAATCGCCCCTCAATGTCACCATTGAAGTATAACATCAGTAGCTGCTTCGTGTTCTCTTCGGAGAGGGATTCTCGGCAATCGTTCAAGATGTGTTTGTAGAGAGAGAAGGAACGCTCCACATCGACGCTTGCGACTGGCATCCATAGAGCATCTGCAGCTATGTTTGCGAGTAGAGGGAAGGGACACTTCATTGCCCCCCCAAAAATTGCGTAGATCCATGGTCTGGGCAGGGAATTCCTCATTTTAAGTGTTTGTATACATCTGCCACTCTTCGATTAGGGTGGGCGATGGTTCTCTCAGTTGGGGAATGTCACTGAAATCAGCTAAGCTCTGCGAAGGAAGAATTGGTAGCTGTTGCGGGTCAAATATTCTGGCGGCGTGGTAATACTTTGAAGCTGGGTGGTTGTTAAGATGACCTGTCAACTTCGTCAACCCTGCCCTGGAAACATCCTGGAATGACTTCATTTTACCCCGTTTCTCATGGGTTAGCTGTGACATAATTGGTTAGTTTCCACACCGAAATACTCCTTTTCCACCCCAGCTGCAAGATACGATTTCAGGTTATCTATCGTGTTGAACATGGGGCATGCAAGTGGATCTCAGGTAGTTTCAAGAGCAGTGAGTGAGTGTATGATTCTCTGACAGTTCTCGGTTACGAAGTAGAGGTAGGGTAGGATCTCCTCTCTGTAGATGGTGGGGTGTGACACACGCTCAATGATGGTTTCCACTGCCATCCCTTTGCTAGTCTCGGCTTTAAAGAAACCTTCATACACTAGGTGAACATGTGAAGAGTGATAGATTACTGCAGAGAACCATGTATTCCACTGTGTGGAAACTGGGACAGAGGGGAGTTTTACCTGTTCCTTTGGCAGGTATTGGGCTTATGTATTCCAGGTACCAGTTTTTCCTACCAGGCTTCTTGTAGAAGGCCGACTTGATCATGGCCACCGGAGTAACGATGAGGCCAAATTTGGCCACTTTTGGAAGATGTCCCCAACTAGATTAATGATATGTGCCAGGCAGAGAACATGTACAGCAGAGGGGAAACCATCACGGAAAGCCTTTTTACAATAGGCCGTCGAATCTGAAACCATGGCCATGATGATTTCGAAAGATATACCAGCCCCTGTCACTGCCTTGATGATGGCCTCTGGGAAAGTGGAGTGGTTACAAGCTTTTAGTGTGATCACATCCATGAGATAATAGTGTCCCCTAACTCCTACAATGACATTCAAAATACTTCTGTCCCTGATGTCAGTTGTTTCATCGGCTATTATAGATACAGGGGCATCTTTAATTAAGTCCTTTATGGTTTCCAAGTGCTTCACAAATAGTCGGGGGAACATAGAGTTCTCTCAGGGTATGACTCTCAGGAAGGGCACCACCCTGGCTGAAATGTTTTTCTATGAAAGGCACCATATTTTCCTCTTCTCCAATGGGATATCAGCCATGGAACACATTTTAATGAAGTCCAAGATGAACTCCTCCCTCAGTGTTTTGGATTTTATTTCCGATCCAAATGCAGTGTTCAGATTTGTTTGCCGCATTTTTGCTGTTGCAGCAGACTGGGACTGCTTTTTTGCTTCACTAGCCTGTCTGTGCAATACATGCTTTTTGCTCTTGAGGTGATCTCTGAGAGTGTCTAGCCTTGTGAAATCTAAGCTATGAACACATACTTTACAGAATAAAATATCGCAGTCGGCATAAAACTCCTGGGGAAATTGCCGGACCCTATCGCTCGCGGTAACATTTGTGGGTAGCCTCTTCCGCTTTTTCTCCGGGACAGCCATTACGATTTAATTATCCTACAATGCAAGTGGCACGTCACAGACCTGTCAACCTTTCTGACCCAAAAATAAGGAGATTTTCATTTTTCAAAGCCAAAAAAATGGGAGATTAGTGGAAAAATAGGGAGGTTGGCAATTTCTGATTGAAATGATAGACTATGAGAAAAACGTTTAGTCAAGTTAACGCACAGCGGTTTGTATCGCAGCGCATGATGCTCAACACTGCTCATGTTATTTATTCACATGCTGCAGCTATACGTATAGTAACAGAATGTACACTACGTACGTCAGCCCATACATGGCAGAGGAGTTAGCCAAAGTTTGAAGTAACATTAAAATAAGAAAATGACTTTGGCAGTTTATTTTTATGCCCAATTATGAAAATATCTGTTTTTGGCTGTTTGAATGAATGTCTCAAATGGGAATCAAAAACCGGGAGGATAGAGCATAAAACTGGGAGGAAGGGAGATCTGGATAAAAACTGGGAGAGTTGACAGGTCTAACTTCAAATGCAAAGCATGTGATATGACGGATATAACTGAGGTATTTATGAACTACGCAGTATAGATGCTGTGCAGGCTACAGTACGAGAAGTTTTGTTGACATTGAAGCGCTGGAAAAACAGGTCCTTTTACAAGGACACAGCGCTGTACTGCATGATATCACTGTATGGCATTGTGCGAATTCTGCATTTCGATGCTTGTTACTATGGTGTGTGAGTGTTGGGATTCGTGAGTACGAGTGTGCACTGCATATATATGTAGCAAAAACCTTGAACATACCGTAACAGACCGTACGAGACTCTCACTCTGCGGACTAGAAATGGGCCAACTTAGAAAGAACTAAACTTACTGCAATAGCCTAGCAAACTTTTTGAACTCTGTGCACTTCCGTGTTGCGCACGAATACAGAAGGCTGCCTATAGATTCGTCATTCAGAATATATTTTTTTAAATCGAGTCAAGCATACTTAGGTGGAGTTTTATGGGTAAGGGATTTCTAAATCTTTGGATGTTACTACAGTATGCTGGCATTTCACAAGGTTAGTTTTGTCGCACAAAGTATTGACCGATCATTATTACTTGTTACGATCATCGGTAGAAATGATACAAGACTTTGAACAGACCTAGGCTAGGCCTAGCCTACTGTTGGCCTAGCCCAGGCTAGAAAATGCGCAACTCGTACTTAGTCCCACATAAGCATCGGCGGGGGTGAATTTTAAACAGTAATTCAATTGGATTGTAGGCCGCCAGAGCCTTCCAGTATTGTGACACACAATTTTTTTACTTTTTTTTTCATTTTGCCGTATCAATTGCCAATATCTGTGGCATTCTGAGTAATTTTTGAAATTTCGTAATTTTCCGTGAAAAAAATCAAATTCTGTGATTCTGTGATCGCGGGAAATTGGTGGCCCTACATACTGCAAAGATGTTATATTTATAGTCTTTTATGTAATATATAAAAGAATATTCCAGTATATTTTCAAAAGGGTCTTATGTGAAAAAAAATTACAATTCATGACCTCCAAACCCTGTAGCAATACCACTATATTCTCAGTTTGAAGTAGTTCAAATTATCCTGTTGTTCTCTCAAAAAATTTATTACCTATTGTTTACCATTCACTTCTACTACTTCTTCCTTTTTTTGTATTTTTTTTTTGATTCCTTGCCGAAGGCAGGCAAGGAATCTATGCGATGGTGATGTCGTGTGTGTGTGTGTGTGTATGTGTGT
>WURT03472638.1:0-22122 GCA_009936505.3 Holothuria glaberrima | reverse complement strand
TATAATGAAGGAGAACCGATTACGTCTAGGACAAATGGGATTATTTCTTGCACTTATATATATATATATATATATATATATATATATATATGCAAACTATTGCACTGCGTATGATCGAATGATCATGTTTAAAAGCAAAACACAGTCAACGCAAATTTGAATAAGTACCCCCTTTATGGTTATTTCTGTATGCCTTTTTTGAGTTACGTGGCAATATGTAGGTCATTGAATTATAAAATCCATGCAGGATTGCTCATTGTTTGTCCTTTGCCATTCAATATAAATTTTCTCAAACGTATTGAAAGAAACGTGTATGGAAAATAAGAGCCCGTTTCAACTGTTCAAGATTTAGCCGTTATTCCAAACTTCCGGTTGGGCCGACTGATGTTCCCGTATAACACGGTTTGAAATAAATAGCACGGTCGTTGTTGTGAAGTACGTGTTGATAAAAATTAAAGGGAATAAGTCTCGCCACACTTTTTTATGAAACAGCTAATTCTGACGCTTTTCCTTTCCTTTACAACTTATTTCACAAGTTTCTGCTGCATATTTAATGAGATGAAAACAATCACATTTGAAAGAAGAGCAAAATTCGATGACCATCGCAAAATGTCGCATCTCCATTTTGGTTGGATTCTCGCAAACATCGCATGACGATCTTTTTCATTAAAGCTGCCATTTTTGAAACACACTGAATTTCAGCAAGTCTGTTTTTATTTTACTAGTTCAATTTAAATGTGAGATCTTTTGTTATTTCGATTGCGTTTTCTGGTCTTTGAAAAAGCTATAGATCTGAAATTTGCATTGGTTGTGAAACGTGTCACGGAAATTTCACCACTTAAATATTGTGTTGACCGGATGGTTATATGAAGTCGCTAGAGCTTCTTTTCTAATCATTGGCCATAATAAAACCCTTCTTCTTCTACGGATTTTGTTATTTGTGTCCGAAAGTGTACACACTACTTCAAGGATTGTTCATACTCATAGCTTGTATAGTAATAATCGATATGACGAAAAACGATGTTTTTAGGGGACAATGTTTAAAGGGAGAATGCAGTCACCCCAATGAAGAATTGTATAGTAGACTATCCTATTTCCTGAATGGCTCTTGAGAATCATGTGACAGTATTTTTCTCATTCAATTGTAAAATTTACGTAGAGCAACTGCTTGGTTTACCTTGAATATGCAATATTTATGTCCTAAAATATCATGAAAGATACTTGGAAGAGAATAAGAAGAAATTTGTGACATTTAGCTATTGTTTCAAAATAAGTTTGGGGCGACTGCTTATGACCTTTAATTGAAAATTGACCGTTCCGCGTTGGAAGTATTTGCTCCTTGATTTGAAAAAGGTTAACTGATCTCAGTTGCTTTTTAAATCTTCAGTAATCTTCTCTGTAAACTCCATCCATTTCATCAACGATGATGTGGGAGAAAGTCCCAAATAGAAGTACCTTCTTTTTTGTCCGAACAGGGAGTTGTTTTTGTCAAACAGCAATTTCCTGGTCCGAAGCAATCGATTCTGCCGAGCGCAAACATTTGTTTTGCGTTTTGACCGGGTGCAAGCCAAGACAATATCATTCAGTTTTATTGTGTATTTCGGGCACGAATTGGCCGACAAACATCTTGGCGTACAACTTTAACGTACATTTCACCGAAATTGCACTATACTTTTGAGATGTGTATCTAGAGGGGGCTTTTCCGACTGCAGCCCCCTTTTTCGACACCACCTTTTCTTAGATGGTCACTTTACAATATGTAGGGCTAATTTTAATTTCAAGTGCATAAATTTTTCCCTTAGAACCCCCTCCCTTTCGAGGCTTCGTACAATTGGCGGTCGTTGGTGCGAAATTTTCTCTTGTAGAGGTAGGCTCCCCCTCCCCCTTTCGTGTGTGGAATCCTGGATCCGCCGAAGTCGAACTTTCCAGCATTGGTAGTACAGATTTATTTTTCGCCTAGAACAGTGATACAACGTGATTGTTAGAATCAGATTATAATGCGGTAATCAGTCTTATGCCTGAAATAATTTCTTTAAGTGGACCTTAAGTCTATGGATTTACAAGAAAATATAGTGCAGAGGCTGGAAAATCAATTTCATTCCCCCAACTGCCATTTTCATAGCTTACTCCGTTGCTGAGATATAAAATGTTGAAATTTATTCACTTAATTTCAAACAGTCGTTTGCGCAATAATTTGTGATGTTCTTCTTGTACTTCTCATATTACCTCCTTTTGCTTTTGAAATTAAAATGTTTTTATGAACTAGAAACATTTACTGTTCCCTTGAAAAGCATGTTGCACGGAGAGGGCTTATATCAGGGGTTTTCAACCTGGCGGACGGGTCCCACCGGTGGGACATATCGCAGTTTCTGGTGGGACATGAGCTCGTCTCAAGTCCCTTAGAAAAAAAAATAAGGACTTATATTTACTTACTATAGTATAAGGAATCACCTTTACGTAATACAATTTCTCTATAGACGTCAGTATGTTCATATAAGATTATAAGTGGAATACAATGATATAAATGCCTAAAATTAAGGTTGTAGATGTCACCAAACTGCACCATTTCAAGTGTTTTCATCCAAAATTTTCCACATCGGGAGGGGGTTACTCCCCTCCCGATAGGCCTCCTCCCGTTCGGCACTCATGATTGCCGCCCCTACGCTGAACAATAATGATGGGACGTGATACATTCATAAATGCCACTTACTTGGGGACGACAGCCAAAGAAGGTTGAAAACCCCTGGCTTATATAGTCAAGTCACCTAATAGCAGTCAGACAGTGATCACATTTTTGCACAAAGTGCATTGGCTTTCGCAAAAACAAAGAAAACAAAGACGGTAATTTGATTAGTACAAGAATGACATCTCAACTTATTGCGCAATCTACCGTTCTAAATACACTGAATATGCTTCAACATTTTATATCTCAGTTCAATAATGTCCTGTGCAGATGGAAGGTGGACCATTTGGAGGCATTTCTCAAGCTTTGTAAAATGTATTTTTGAATTTTTAAACTTTAGGGACACTTTAATGGTAGTTGGACCTTCGAAATCGATGAAAATAAATTTTAAGAAAACAACACACCTGTTAAAACAGGTGATCCCGTGACATCATAAAAGATTTGTTGCAAGTGCACGAGGTAATGGCAGAGTCCTTGTAAATGATGTAGTTGCGAATTTAGTGTTGTACCGATATTGCACGTAGCCGATATTAGAGAGACCGATATTTCAGTCCTCAACTTCCGCCGATACCGATCCGATACCGATATTTAGGAAGTAAGCATTCTGCATACTATCCATAGACCACTGCAGGAGATCACAACTAAATGCCGTTTCTTCTTGATGAGGTAAAACACTGGAACTTGCATTATAAATACTCCAATAGTGCACCATTTTCATGACGGCATGTAGAGCGATAAATATCGGTCAGGTGATATCGGCAATTAAAGTAAATTTTACCGATAGCGATACTGGACGAAAAAGGGGAATTTCGGCCGATTTCCATGTTGAATACCGATGATCGTTCCAACACTAGTTGCGATATCTTGGCATCAGAACAACATATGACGATGCAGGTTTTCCTATGTGCTTCATATTTTCCTCCTCTTCCTGTCGTAGTGATGTAATCTTCACCCGAGATCTGACCCCTGATCATCTTAGCCTTTAAATGTTGCACATTAAAGCTGTTTTATCTAGAAAACTTACTTAGCCTATATGATGTAAGTGCTACAGTTTATTACCATTTAGGCCTGAATAACATCCGTCGATAGTTCAACTCAAGGTTTCGTTGTCACGAGCGTTGTGATCCAAGCAATCCATTTTTTGGCCTTCAGCATAGCACTGGGTAGATAGAGTACTGGTACATGGTAACCTTGGCTGCAAGAAACGACATAGAAGTCATTATGAAACACATCTATGACTCTACTATTTTACTGAGAGATTACTTCCTTAAAAGTAAACAATGAACGTGGAGTACTACGAGTTCTATATATGTATTGGGCTGACAACAAATAGATAAGAGACCTAGAAAGCCAAAAGGCTTAGTGATTCCTTGCCATATGATATATTGGAGCAAACATGAATCACCCGCATGACAAGCATGAAATCCCTCAGTTATCCTACTTAAGATATCATATTTATAAGGTCAAATTCAAAACCTTTGGAAATATTGTGACCCAACTGACCTTTCACCTCCACTTAAAACAACAGGAATCAACTACCCTATATAGCCACATGCTAAATATGAACAATTCACAGGACAAGTATGACATCCCTCACAGTTATCCTCCTTAAAGTATCATGTTTACCAGGTTTTGACCTTTTGTGACCCAGAATGACCTTTGACCTCCACAAAAAACAATAGGGATCATCCACTCTATATTAGCAATCCACACGCTAAGTATGAGATCCCTCACAGTTATTCATCTCGAGATATATTGTTACAAGGTTTTCACCTTTTGACCTCTTGTGACCCCAAATGACCTGTGATCTCCACCAAAAAGAATAGGGATCATCTACTCAATATAGGCAATCTACATGCCAAGTATGAGATCCCTTTGAGTCACCCTTCTTGAGATATCGTGTTTACAAGCAAAGCGTCACATACACACATACACACACACGACATCACCATCGCATAGATTCCTTGAGCCTTCGGCAAGGAATAAAAAAGGGGGAGGGGGCATTACGTGGCATATACTTATTACGGTAATAGTACTATGGTGACGTGAATATCGGTTCTTTCATGTTGGTGAAAACTCCGTCAAGAACCATTCACAGCTCTACCGGAAATTTTCAGCCACTTATGTGTCCAAGAAAAGTTTACTACAGAAAATTGCCGGATTTTTCCAAAAAGCTACCCGATAAATCAGTTTCTCCCAAATTCAGGGCAGCTGCACCGCATCGCCAGGTGTACGGGCCCCACAACGTTGGCTTTGCCACCAGATGCGGTTTTGAGTAGTAAAACTTACGAACAAAAAGACACCTTTTACATAACGATACCAACACGAGGACCTGTCACTTTATCAGTAAAAAATGCCTCTAAAATTGCAAAATGTTCTCAAAACTACAATTTTGCGGCGCTCTTCATGCGTATCTATGCATTGATCTTTGTGGAGGACTGCCTTACTGGGAGATAACGATCCACAGCTATCTTGTCAAAGCATATTTTGAACAGTCATGGGACAACGGAGGTAGGTAATGTACTCTGCCTTTAAAACAATTCTCACATCGATTATCTTAAAGTCAGATTTTGTGTTCGAAAACTGTAAAAATTGTGATTTTCGACGCGTATGCAATAAATATGAAGATAATTAAATAGCTTCACTCCCGTTGGCTATTGTCTCTTTTTTTAAGTACATGTGCCTTAAAATTTGGAAGGGGGAACTTTCTTCCCCTGAATCCTAGCTGAAGCGGAGTCAAGCCACCACATCAGGGACCACAAAGTGGTGGTACCTCCAAAATGAGCTACTTGCACGGAATTATCATAGATACTGAAATTTCTGCTCGCTTTGAGCCTGCCCCAGCCGGGCACAAGTCACCCTTTTCTCATCTATTGCAGAAGAAACTGCGTGAAATATATTTGCATCAATTGTAATTTTAAGGCACCGAAAACCCAAATGAACCACATTCAAGGGCTTCTTTACCAAATTGTCCCGGCTAGCCCCAGATCCGCAGACTTATAAGCACCTTCAATGCTCTACTGTGAAGGCTCCCACTAGTCAACGGCATACCTGGAAGCTAGTCATCTCAACACCAATTTCTATTGGGCAGCATGGGTTAATTGATATTTAAAGCCCAAATGCAAACATTTATATTATCCGGCTTCCCAATTCACGCCCTCTCCCTAAATCATTTAACCGTCATTGCGATTAAGGCTAACACAAAATGGTCAAATTGTGATGTTTATTGTCGTCCGTTCAGTGCGCATTAAATGCAATTTGGTGATACTTATAAAATGCTTTAATCTAATGGTCACATTCTTGTAAATACCGCAGAGCCTTCAGGGCTTCTACCCATGGACCCGCACTGGGGTATTGCTCCTGGAGCCCACTCGTGGCCCAACGGTAGTCACTGGGCCCCATCGCCTACAGGGGAGCTCTCCAGGTTATCAAGACACCTTCAGCGACGCTCGGTCCTTCATTTTGGTGTGCCCCCTCCGGCGAAAAGTTGTGCCGCCTCCTTCAAACTTAAAAAAGTCTGGCGACACCATGGCTTCTTAGTTACTTGTAAACATTCTCCCACTTGGGAAATATGATGTCTACTAAATTTACACTCAAAATCCCTTTGTAAGAACCGTGGTACTAACTCCACGTTACCTTATGAGATTAAGTTACATCGGGACTTTTCGTATTTCGAACGCGGTCAAGTTCCAATATTAATTCAGGCCTTGAAGGGCAGTTGTTTTACGACGCTAAGCGGCCGCAAATGTGGGAGAAGCCTACTTGGCTTATGAATTACAACTTCACGTCGGGCGGCTAACCAACTCAACAGTTTAGATCAAATTTGGTCTCTTTTGAATTTGAAAGGCCAGTTCAGATGGGAAAACCGTAGATTGCTCTTGGATGAAAAACCCACCTTACTTTGACCCGGCCAGGTTGCCAAGCTTCATCGCTTCAAATGCCACCGCCTTCATCCACTCGGCCACAGCACCGGTCAGTTTTATTGAATTCTCAAAGAATATTGGGATAATCCCGCGGAAATTAACATTGTTGGACATTTTACTACGTGATAGTTCATAACATGGCGATAAAATACAGTTGAAGGAGGAAATGAATCTGCAAGTACACTAGACTTGCCCCAAGTCTCTTGCTTAGCTCCCAAGCAGTCACATATACTATCATGCCAGCGGTATGGTTTCCCTTGTAAACACACACTTTCGTGTGATAGTGTGTAAATGTTTGAGAATAAACGAGAGACTTGAGGCAAGTCTACGAGTACACAGAAGCAAAATAGTCAGTCTTTACAAACTTTATGTTAACCTAAGGTTAACCTGAATTTGGGTTAAATGCATAAGCGTAGGAAGCTGTTTGAAAGTGGGGGGGGGGAGTGAATGTTAGTGACCAATATCCTGGGGAGGGGTCTTATGGGAGGGGGTGTTCCCCTCCCCTTTGGAAAATTTTTGACTATTTACAGTGCCCTAGATGCAAAATGGTGCAAGTTTTGACAAACTTTGAAGTATTTTCGTCCCTTTGGAAATTTTTTGACTATTTCAAGTGCCCTAGATGCAAAATGGGGCAAGGTTTGACAAACTTTGAAGTAATTTCATCCTATTCAATGACACATTTTTGCAGCGTGTCATCCAAAGTGGAGGGGGGGGGGGAGAAACAAGGCTTTCGCCCCCACCATCGAGAGTGGGGGGAGGTCGCCCCTCTGCCCCACTTTTTCTACGCCTATGGTTAAATGGAATAAGCAGTCGTCATCAGATTATTTTGAGTCAACGGAGAATTTTCACAGATCTTCTCTTAATTACCTTACATTTATCATCCGTGATAGTGTCTAAACAAATATTTATTATTTAATGGTAAACCAAGAAGTTGTTCTACAAAATTAAAAATTTTGTTACAAATATATTGTCGCATTATTGAAGAGAGCCATTCATAAATTAGGATACTAGGGTTTACTAATTCTAATTGGGGTGACTGCATTTTCCCTTTAACATACTGTTCAAAAATGTCAATTTCTGATAGCCTACAAGTATCCAGTAAAAAAGGACAACTCTTACACGAGTGAAGGCCGTTTATACTTCCAAATTTTCAAGCGCTATAAAGCTGTAAGAGCCAAATATGGTCATACCTAACTCCTTTGTGGTACTCACGGACATACCTCTTGAACTTTGTTCAACTTTCATAGCTTTTTAACGCTATGATCAAGTATGAAACGGTCATAACCGCCAGCAGGGGCAAAAAATATATTTTCCCGGAAGTGTTAAACACAGTGTTATCACAACCGAAATAATGTAATACTATCCAACTGTGTGTATCATTTTGTCGGCTCAATATCCGAAGTTCATAAAACCGTTGTGAGTGCATAAGGCAATAAAGCAGGGAAAGGGCACGATTTTTCATGGGAAATGCCACGCGAGGCTAAGCGGTCACGGTATTGGTTGAACCACTTTCAGGGAAGCGGTCAGTTGATAACAACGTGAATGACCTGAGTGCCCTTAACAAATATCGTACGTGGAACACATGTTCTAAAACTAAGAAAAAAATTCATCCACAGTACGTGACACCACACGTCAAAAACTCTACGCATGTTAGAGTGTCTATATTCTAGACCAGGGAGTTGGAAATAGCAACTCCCTGACTAGACTAGTTGATATAAACACATACGGCTCGGCCATCTTGCAAGTTTTGTCCAGCCGGTATGTAGGCTTAGAGGTTTCACAAGGGCCGTCACAACGTTTCAAATTGGTTTTATTCTAGTGCAGTCGGTAGGTCAAAGTTCAAAGTCACTCGGCCCCCTTTTCGATTCCTTGCCGAAGGCAAAAGGAATCCATGCAATAACACAGGGGATTGTTTGTGTATGTGTGTATGTGCGTGTGTTTGTAAACACGGTAGCTCAAGATTTCAATGCTGGATAATTTTCATACTTGGTATATAGAATTATTATATCAAGAGGAGGATCCCTAGTGTTTTGTGAAGGTCAAAGGTCATGTGAGGTCACCAGAGGTCAAAAACCGAAAACCTTGTAAACACGATATATCTAGGTAGGAGCATGGATGCTTTTCATACTTGGCATGTGGATGCGTTACACTAAAAAGATAAATACTGTTGATTTTGGTAAAAGTCAAAGGTTATCTGAGGTCAGCAGAGGTGGAAATGCGAAATTGTTAAAAACTGCTTGTAAACACGGTATCTCAAGACAGCAAAGGACAATCTTCATACTTGGTATGTAACTTTATCATATTAAAAGAGATAATCTTATTGTTTTCAGTGGAGGTCAAAGGTCATTAGGAGATCTGAGGTCATTAGAGGTAAAGAACCGAAAACCTTTAAAACACTTTAATTTCAAGACAGGGATGATGGAGCCTTTTCATATTTAGTATATAGATGAGCTACTTCAAGTGAAAGAAAACCCTTTGGGTTTGTTGGAGGTCGAAGGTCATCTGAGGTCATCAAAGGTGAAACTGCGAAAACCTCCTAATCTCAGTAGACAGTGGGTGGTACCTCCGAATTGTGTTCCGGCCTTTGGTTACAAACGAAGAGTTTAGTTGATATTTGTACCATTCCAAAAAATAGAAAAAAAAACATTTACGCTTTCACAACCATAACTAGTACAGTAATATTTCTTATTTGAATTACATAATTATGAACACATGTAAAGGATGTTGTGACTTTAGGGTGATTAGAAATACTATTTGCTGAACGAGTCCTTTGATGGCGTAGTGGATTAGAGCTCGGTTCAGTAAAAGAGAAAAAAAATAGAGTTCGGTTTTTCACTCAGACGATCCCGGGTACGATTCCCTCCTAGACGGTTTTTTAACTTTGTGTTATTCACTTTTTGATAGAGTTCAAAGGTTATATGTGGTCAGCAGAGGTCAAAATGTGAAAACATCGTAAAAATGAAAAATCAAGAAGTGTAAATCTGAGGAATAAACCGAGTCAGTGCAACAAATTATTCCCTTTCAGCAAGGAATCATTAAGCATTTGCGTTTTCAGGTTTGACATGCTACACAGCTACACCCCTGACAACGAAAAATATCTGCAGTCGACTTGCACAAGTGACATTACACAGTGACACAGGCATTGCAAAGAATGAAACCTGTAGACAAAACAGATTTCACACAACTTATGAAATTTATTTTGTTATCCACCAAAGCAAATTAAAAGGTGACCAAAGGTCATGTTCTTTTCAGAGCTGGATTTGTGTAAGGGAATGTTTCATACTAACCACAGCCTGCATGACTTTTTACGAAAGGGCTGACAGAGAGTCTGGAAAAGATGTTACTTTGATTTCACTTTAAGCAGGGAGTTGCTTTAAGGATGCTGTCGTTATTTGCTAATTTCTCTTCCGAAAACACCATAATATTGCATAATCAGGTGATAGAAACTGCGGGACAGCACGGATAAAAGGGGCTTTGGGGGTCAAAGATTGCATAACGATTAGCGACGAAGTGCTGATGAAGCCAAATGTACAGGTCCAAACCAGTGCAAGGAAATTATACTGAACGCAACATTTTCACGTCCGCCACGACCATGGCCTCCTTACAAGTAATCTATTGACAGAGGATCAGCTGATTCACTGAAATTAAACTAAACAAGGTTTAACTCTTCAATAGTTACGATGCCTGAGCTGGTGTTATGTTATTATTTGTTAAATCTGACCTAAAGCCAGATCACAAAATGATACTTTCAGTAATGTGTGTTGCCTTCATAAAATAGAGCACAACTTCACACCAGGGTCAACATACCCACCGAGTATCGTACACAGAAGATCTTGCCACTTTGGGTTTGTCTGTGCACAAGCGTGTTCCGCCATTGTCAAAAACATGAATTTAAATGAAGACGATGACCTATTACCAAAAGGCCATTACCTCTGTCTATAAGCATATCCATGCCAAACATGAAGATAATTAGCTCTCCTGGTTGTGAGAAATTGCCATTGGAAGACTTTTACTTTAGCTCCGCCCACTTATTAATATGTATGTTATTGGTGCCAAAAGCAATAGGGCCTATACCTACCAAGTCTCAGACAGCAGAACTTTTTCTACTATAAGTTTGCTTGCAGACAAGCGTTTGAAAGCCGTTTTCAAAACTTACCCTGCCCACTCATGATTATTTACGAAAATGTGAACTGCCTCCTACCCCAAACAAAACTATCAGCTCTGCCGGTTAGCATACCCTTATGCATTATGGTGCTAATCAACCATCCTGATTGAGAGATATTGCTATTTTAAAATTTTTACCTTATCTCCGCCCACTAATTACTATACATGGCATTGACACCAAAAATATGGCTCAACTTCACATTCGGGCCAACACATACCAAGTGTTGTTTACAGCAAAACCTTTTCTACCACGAGTCTGCTTGTACATAGGTTTGACGTCACATACATACACACGCACACACGCAAATACACGCATAAACACACACGCCAACTTGACTGCAATGGTAATGCCTCCTTCGAGATCGTAACCAAAAATGAAAAAGCAGCCATTCGATGAAATAAACTCGTGGAAAATGTCTCAGATTACACCACAGATCATCTGGGATCCAAGTTATTCAGGGGCCCTTCAGCTGGCCCCAAATCCCTCGTTGCTGAGGTTTCGCGGTTGCGCCAGGGAGGTGTAACTTTGACAGGAGACACATCTTTAGCCCTTTCTTTGAACCTATAGCTAGTTGCCGACAGTAATCCTTTTTTTTTTTTTTTTTGGTAGTTGTCTCCCAGATATAATAGGCCTATAAAGGCTAAAAAAACTAAACACAAAGGTTTACGCCGTCAGCTAAATCTTGAAGAACGGCACATGAAATTTTGCCCATTTATTTTACATTTCCACTCGTTTCAGTCGCAAAATTAATTTGCGCCTTTGTGGCGCGTTGTGGCACTTTTAAAAACACCACACTGTCACTCCTTGTAACACTTTGAACACGAATACACCACCTTAAAGTTGCGAAATAATGCGCAAATTGATGAAAAATCAACAGTAACATATCGCCTAGCCTCATACCTCTTCCGCATTTGTAAATAGCAAGCAGTACTTGCATTACAAGGATCTTAAGATTTTGTCGCGAAAAACAGTCGTTTTGACTGTTTAAACATTGGCGCTTACTAGGCTGTCGGCAACTTGCTACACATCAAACTATTGTTCCCTATAATTCTATTGTCAGCGTAGCAGAGTCGATGACAAAGGTTGGCTGGGACAGGAATTAGCAGTTGTAAGTATTCCACAAAAGAATTGGAGGTCCTAAAGTCCTATGATCTGTCATTAAATGATTATCTCCTCACCCTTAATCCGATCAAACAGGATTAGAGTCAATGACATTTTCTGATGGATCTCCTGTCAAAGTAACACCTCCCTGGTTGCGCTTGACTTTGCTTTCGTAAAGGTCACGTCCCCTCGCTACTTTTTAGAAGCTGTTGATCCTCTCGATACATCTACTAGAAAATAGGGTTGTTTTTTACGTTGAGGCTGCTTTGATTTAAAGGGGCTCATTGAGTTGATTTTGATTATACTTGTGACGAGTTTGAAGGAAATCATTGCATTACAATTCTTCTAATAAGCCTCATTACTCATGTATAACGTCCTATAGTTACGGAAAATGTGAGAAATTGTAGTTTTTGTGGACGAGGTTTGCATATGATTACTCACTAATGGTCAAAAATGTCTGGTCACGAATTTGTAGTTAATGATTTTAATCATTAATTTACCTGTCATTGCCATTTCAGTTGTGAGTCAGATGTGCAGAATCTCTTAGTTTGATCATTTACCATCCAGATGTAAGTACATTTCAACAGGTATGAAAAAATTATGATTTTTGTGAACCAACTCAGTAAGCCCCTTTAAGTTCCCATGGAGTCAGTTAGCATTTTCATCATGTCTGTAAAACGTTGCAAATTAATACTCTGAAACTCAACTTTGCCGCTCAGGAACGGGACGAACTGAGAGTTTGAAGCATAAGCGTAGGAAGCGCTGGATAGGGTGGGTGCTGGGGCATAAAGCCCCCTGAAAAATTAAGGGTGTGCTTCCGCCCCCAATATTCAAGGGAAAGCCTCCTTTTTATTCTCTCTGTAAAAATGTCAATACTTTCAGTAATTTTCCTTTAAATTCGCAAAATTTGCCTCACCAATTGCATCTCAGGACCTTCAAATGTTCAAGAAGTTCCCAAATGGAGAGGGGAAGGGAGACCCTCCCATTACCCCCCCCCCCCTGACGGCGGTCCGAAACAACCATAGGCACCAGCCGGATTTAAGTTTCCTATGGCCAGATGGCTATGGTGTGAAGAATTGGAAGTTGATTGCTGTGGTGCAGGACCTTAACAGTAATTATACAACGTTCTTCAGAGGGTGCACTAAACTGGACATATGTCCACATAAAATGCAAAATGTAAACAAGTTTTAGCCTAGAGTACACATTGACTTTGCCCTTATTGACCTTTTTAAGTACCACTTCACAAAGTGTATTATTAATTCTTAAAGCAAATCGATATAGTCAAACGTACGACAAACTTGCAGCTAATACTGAATTAACAGGAATAACCTGAGCCTTTTTCCTGTCAGGCACACAGCCAGGTAAGGAGGAGCGGACCACACGCGACGCCTGAAGAAAAACGTTTCTGTTAACAGCGGTTCGGAAAGAAAATTTCTTCAGGGCTGAAAAATAGCCAGACTGATCTAGGGTGACTAAATAGAGAAGGGTCTACAGCGCTAACAAGGGCTATAACCTCGGTAAGCGCTATAGCCTCTATTGGCTAAATACGTTGAAGTTGAAACTTCTGGAACCTCGTTGTTGGTACTAACTCGATGCATTGAGCGACTTCAGTTGCATAGTGTACGTTGAGTATCAAAAGTGGAGAAGTTGATGACAAGGCTTATAGCCGTGAAAACGGAAGGGGGGAGGCAAATAGACCCAGTTATAAAAATGGTGGGGCGGAAGAATACTTCGGCCCATTCCCTCAATTCCAAGAAAAAATTCCTTATTTTTTTCTCTCTGTAAAAAATGTCAAATAAAATGTGAAATATTTCCAAACATTTGCGTAATATGTAACACCAAATTGCATCTAAGGACCCGCCAATATTCCAGAGGGTAGGGGACCCCTCCTTTAGACCTCCCCCCAGGACTGCCCTTTAAAACAACGTTCAGCCCCAGTCGAGAACGGCTTCAAGCTACGCCTACGACATTGTCAAACACATAAATGTCCTACAAGCTGGATGTTACACCAAATGACAAATATATAAATGTCCCACATCCTTCAGAGTCCGTTTGCTTGAAGTTTTCATTTTTGTGTTTGCCTGGATGTTTAGGAGCTCTTGGCTCTAAAAACTCAACCCAGAAATTGAAGTGGTGACGATCCACCGATATCAGTGACTCGCACCCTGATTAAAGGCAGACACTTATCGCCCCAAATGCATTTTAGGCTTAGGGCAACCAGAATTTATAATTAGTGCGGCTGCATTTCTATTGACAAAAGCTGGGCAGATTCCATGCAATTGACAATTATACCATACCAACATAACCCGCTCGGATTGATAAATGATTAACATCACACACACACACACACACACACGCACACACACACAGTAGTATAGCATGTACTGAAAAGAATATGACCTCGGACAGGATACAGACCTTTGTCTTAAATGTCCTGAAGGGAGATGCTATTTGACAAATAGCAACTCCCTGGTTGGATCTCCTTCCATAAAACTCTGTAGTTAGATAAGGAAGTGTCAACTAGCAACTCACTGGTTAGATGAGGCAGCTGCTACGTATTTTAGTAGCTCCTATGCAGGGTTAGCGCTGGCGCTAAAATTCCGGGGTCCATGCGACTCCGAACCTCCCCCCCCCCCCGTACCTGGAAACGGGGTCCATGCTGAAATTTTCGGGGTCCGCTCTTTTTTAGCTGCAGTGGTTCTGGTCTGGCAGAACAAATAAATTACTAAACGATGAAGGAAAACTTTGTTGAGTTGACCTTTGGCTAAGAAAAATTCCAGCTCAGATAATTCAATATTTAATCCTGCAGGTCATCTTAGAATGTGGGCACTCTTCAACGCGGGAACTATTGCGTCCTGTCGGACGCAATTGGTTGAGGGTATGTGAAATTTTTGCATCCATTTCACTGAAAAAAGCGTAATGGACGCGGAGACGGGATCCAGTGCGAACCTTGCTCCCAGGACAGATCAATACTTCAGACTACAATGGTGACGGCAAGTTGCATGCCGCTGAGCAGATCTTACCAAATGTTACTCGTCAAAATCAGACAACGATCATATCGAAAAGGGGAGGTGAACACTAGTCCGAAGGTTCACAAGAACCAAGGTTCGCTAGACAGAAGATCCCCTTGGAAGAAAATCTACTTAGGGTTAGAGGAAGTTATGATAAGGGTTAGATACAGAATAGGTCTAGGACATGGCCTAGGATTATCCTAGTTTAGGATTCTGGTTTGGTTAAGGATTATGGTTAGAGTTGATTAAGTTCAAAGTTAGTGTCTTCGGTCAAGTGAACCCTGCCATCGAAACGTTGTGACACCGATGTTGGCCTTTCATGAGGATTTTTGTCACCTAAAAATTTGGTACAAACGATGCATTGGACCATGAGGTGTTACCGAGCTCCGAGCTGATTGGACAATATTGAAGTCATGGCTATATCCGAGTCCATCTTACCCAGTTCCGAGCCGATTCCGAGTCGGGCTATTCACAGTGTGGCATATCACGCTAGTACTTTTCACTCTGTTTTCCAAGTACAGTGAACTGAGAGGGTCATATTAGGAGTCAGTTTAGTAGTCTGGCCTACCTTAAATGTAAGCCCTGGCGAATCCAAGGGGTGCAACGGGAGCCATGGCCCAACCCCTCCCCATAACTCTGTATCACTAGTTTGGCCCCTCCCAAACAAAAGCCCTGGATCCGCCAGTGGATATAAGTTGACTGTGTGTGTGACCATTTTAAACTGTGCACCAACCTGCTAACAACAATGCAGCATTAGGTATAAACATCCCTGTAACTTTTACTTCAAAGTGGAATCGATTCCTAGTCTACGTCCAGTTGCAGTCTCTTCTGGGCAAGTTCTAACCAGCAAGGTGGGATCTGTGTGCTCGGTCCCTCTTTCAGGCTTCCCAAAGACAGTCATAGCGATATAACTGATCAAGAAATATGCCATACAACATGCTAGGTAGGCAAGGCAAATTCCGACTCCGGAACCTCCCATCCTTAGCCAATTTCGAGTCCTGTAAAAACACAGACTCGAGCCCGGAATTGAGCCCCAGTCCGGACCCTGTTGTTACAGCCCTGGTTGCAATGTGACTAAATTCAAGGGTCAGTTATGGAACTCTATATGCAATCAGGGAGTTCCGAGTGGTAACTCACTAATGCAAGTGAGCTCTCGTCTCGGTACTTCGATGATCTCAGCTAAGACAGAACTTTTGTAGTACTGTGCAGTCATGCTTTTGATTTCTGAAGGTATATTATCAACTCCCAGGAGCGTAATGGAAATTCCGTCCATACTTTAATATTCATCTGAAAAGGCTTACCAGTATACTTGCATAGCAAGTGTTGAATATGTGCGTCTCTTCGCGTACATACTCTAACAGTGTGGGTGCAGGAGCAATACACGTCCGCCGGGCGGGCAAGCCTGCTAGTAACAATGTTGAGTTAAACCAGGGGCTTGTTAAGAGGTTGGGGTCGTCTGCACAGCCAAGTTGGGTGGACAAGGTGGGAAGGGTAGGGGGGTTGTGATGTGACCCAAGATGTTAGTCACAGCAGTCGTAAAAATCTAGGTACAACAATTGATAAATTATTACTTCCATAATGTATTTAGCATTGCAAGTACCGAAGGCATTCTGTCGTCGTATTCACACCAGAATTGAAAGTTGGACTGATAACATCAGTTGTAGATTCTTCACTCAAATCAAAGGCTTACGAGATATTTTTCTTAGACAGCTGAAGCTCTTTTCCTGGCAATACTTCGGGCAATAAAAGAAAATTGCTCGAGTTAGCGTTCCAAATAATCTGCCTGATAACATTTTGCTCCATTTTCGGAGGCAGCTCCTTAGCTCTTACGCTCATGACGCAAGTTACATTGAAGGGAGTAGAAGGTCCTTTCCAGCACTCTTCTGTGCTAAGTACGGTACGCGCCTTTTTCGGCAGGACAAATAGCTAATTACGACCAACGAAGTTGTTTGGCATTAATCATGTGACGCATTTTCGAAAACGATGTTTTCGATTGCTTTTCTTAATTTTGATCTCGCCAAATTATGGAAGACCACCCGTGTTTCCCTTGGCCCGTTAACCTTCCCCTGTGTCTCTTTTCTCAACCCTAATTTTGTAACAAGAAAGGTGTTCGGAACGAGGCCTTCTCAATGCAGGGCACCCCAGATTTGCACATACTGCATATAGTAGTAGCCAGATAAAATACAGAGACAAAGGCTTCTTTTTAGGGGCGAGATGAAGGGTGCACCGGAACTGGGTTCCGGCGGAAACCCAATTTTTTCTAAGTTCAGGTTCCGGTCGGAACATTTTCAAAGTACCCGGCCGGAACTTTGTACTTGCTCCAAGTCAGTTGCTTTCAGACTTTGATTTAAGCAATTGCAAAGTGGATCAACAACATATGACAGTGATAAAGTTCCGGTTTCGACCGGAATCAAAAATTCAGTTCCGGTGCACCCATAGGCGAGATATAGAAAATAACCTACATTAAGGCATTAGTAATTTTTTATTTTGAAGGGGGGCAAATGTACTTGGCTGATCCCAATCATACCAAAATGAATGTATTCCACTATTCATACAAACGTCCCTAAAATTTGTGACTGGCATGTGGTCACCTTAATTTGCTTGACATAAAAAAGAGGGTGAATTAAACTGTACCAAAAAGTCCACAATGGTCTTTCAGCTACAGTTGTAGATGTGTACAGGGATAAGCAATATGTAAAAAAGTGGTGGGAGGGCACAACATATCTGAAAGGCACTCTTTCAAAGTCCCATATATATATATATATATTTTCAAAAGGGGCACATGTTACTATTTTCAGAAAAGTCGAGGGAGGGGCACGTGTCCCCAATGCCCCCAGTTTCTACATCTCCGGTTGTATATACTGTACCAGTTCAAATGGCAAAACAAATTTTCAAATAACATGATGACATATATCCAGTGTACCGGTACTTGTAGGGTTGACCAACGAGCTGTAGTGATTCAAGCTGTTTATTGAAGCACCTCATGGGTAGATAGAGGTGTTACTGAGACATTTCTTGAAAGAGATGGTACTAAGCCTAGGAGAAGTCCAAAATAAGAAATAAATTAAAGGAAGAATGCAGTCACCCCAGTGAAGAATTGTAGAGTAGACTATCCAATTCCTGAATGGCTCTTGAGAATCATGTGACAGTATTTTTCTCCGCTCAGTTGTAAAATTTACAAGGAGCAACTGCTTGGTTTACCTTGAATATGCAATATTTACAGGGCCGGACTAAGCGTGTTGGGGGGGGGGGCGGGACACGCATTTTTGTGGGGGCCCTATAGTACAGCTTAAGAACACTTGACACAGTACCGGAACACCCAAGGTATATATTATTCCCAAATGTGGGGGCTCCAAAATGTGGGGGCCTGGGGCACGTGCCCCTGTTGCCCAGCCCTTAATCCGCTAGGAAATATTTATGTCCTAAAATATGAAATATACTTAAAAGAGAAATAAGGAGAAATTTGTGACATTTAGCTATTGTTTCAAAATAAGTTTGGGGTGACTGCTTAGCATTCGGGGCGAGGATCTTGATAGTGTAAATAAGATAAAATAGTGATATTATTCTGAAGGCCAATTTGTCAACATATCTTTATCGTCGAGCTGTTAAAATAAGTGCGATCCACTTTTATCTTATGGCGACAATAAATTGTGGTTCAATGGTCAACGAGAATAACTTGCTAGGAATTAGCAGAAGTACGACTGATACATTTTCACAAATAAGCGGAACAAAAAACAATATTCGTTACACAACACACCATTCCCGAAAAGAAGCGATCCGCCCAAAATTCAAAACTTTGCAGTAAAATGGATTTTGATATATATGCCCATTCAGCTCACAGATAATAAAGCTCCCCAAAAAGAATCCGAAAGCAATCATGCACGTATTTGTGAACGCAATGTATACTGCACATGTAAGTTATTACAGACTGCTGTTCTCAACTGCTTGTGTATTTTCTGCCATTTGGGAAACTTAGCTTGGTCACTCCGTTCAAACTAAGCAGAGGGATTGTGTCTCCAAGACAAGACGGATCCCAGAACGCCTGGGTGATTTTGCTATTGTTTCCGGGATTGTCTTAAGTTATTTCCGAAACATGGTTAAATCACATTAGTGATTGAACATAGCCCCAGCTCTTCGTGTACTGCATGGTTTATATCATGAAAACCATATTGACGTGATGAGAAATTATTAGCTCGAAATGCCTAACTGATGAGACGTACACGTCTGACAGTGACACACATGATAACAATCCCGAGCAGCACTCACTCGGTGGAGTACCCTTATACTCAAAACGTTGCATACATGACTGTTGTTCAAAAGGATTACATCTTAGTTCTTACCTGTTCATCACCAAAGTAATATTCGGTCACATTGTCCGACATTCCCTATTCCCACTCTCAACTCCATGATAACAGAGAAAACTGGTTGCTGGTAGCCTTGCAAACGACACCATTTACAACTCTGCCTGAATCTCCTTCCTATTTTTCTGTAATAAAAACAAGCATAGTAGGCTAAAAGACGTACTACCGACTAAACTGAAATTTGACCCTAAAGATATGTCAGATCAAAAAGCGAGACAGGATTAGAAGTGCAAACGTTAGCAAGTTGACGTTTGTGTTTACAGGTAAGAGCTAAACCATACCCTGCTAAGGACTACGGCATGTCGACTTCACTATGCATCAGCTGTAGGCGGTTCTAATCACACTCCACTGCCGAAGGAAGTACAGGTCAAATTACCGATTGTGTCAGATAGGTTTACTGCAGATGGAGGTGGATGGAAGCTGAAGTGGGACATCCTATCTAGATGCCACTCACGAGGGCCCGGTAGATGCAGGCGCGGATTAAGGTGACCGGCAGAGGGGGCCGTTTCCCCCTTCCCACTCGAAACAATGATGAAAACGAAGGGGAAGTGAGAGAAGCAAAAGGAAAAACGGAAGCAAAAACGGGAGGCAAAGGCAGGGGCGTCCCTAAGGATCGATGAGTGGGGGGTGCTGGACATTTTTCCCGACAAAACGGGCTACATTCCCAACAAAAAACGCCATCAACGCCTGTGTCAAGACAGTTTAACTCATAAGCAGTGGCGTAGCCAGGATTTCTCTTACGGGGGAGGGGGAACGCAGTTTTGTTCTTTGATTGCCGTCCTGGGAAGGGATTTTCCCCTTCCCTTTGAGAATTTTTTTTCTAAATATTAGGTGTCATTACATGCCATCTGGTGCTCCATATGCGTACAAGAAAATTTTTGAAATTTACAAACCCCCAGACGACCGGAAATGGCACTTCCCGAGTGTTTTAAGCTGTATGTACGAAGCCTTAAAATAGGTATCTCACGTCTGAAATTTCTCAATTAATCAAAAAAAAAAAAAAAATTACGAAAAATTAAACGGAAATTGACAGCCACAGCACCTACTAATTTATGAACTGGATTTCCAAGATCTCGAATTATGACCACGAAATAGTTTTTTTTAGGGTCGATCCCTCGACCATATGATATTTAATATGGGTTCTTATCAGGAATAAGTGCAGGTCGGAAAAGGTATTTTAGCGGATTGTGGCGGTCGGCAATTCTGCGTCCTGGTCAGGCGCGGCGGAACGGAAAGATATTGAAGGGCTGAATGCCAGGAAGACTATCTAAGGGGAGCGCCACCATCGGTTGGCGCGGAGCGTACAAGAAAATTTTTGGCTTTACAAACCCTCCAGATGGCCGGAAACGGCACTTCCCGAGTGTTTTAAGATGCATGTAGCCAGCCTTGAAATACGGATCTCATGTCTACACTTGGCAAATATTGGGGGCTGGACATACCTTTTGCCCTCTCACTTTTTTACTGGGGGGCTTAGGAAGCCCCCCCCCCCGGTTCCGCCGCCACTGGTCCTGGTCGGGCAAGACCGGCGCCGACAGGCAGATTTAGATTTTGGTATCTGCCGAGAAACCAAGTGGTTCAATATTTTAAGCTGATTTCACTAACTTTGTTTGCCTAATACGTGCAGGTCGGAAGTTCGGGCTATATCCTTATCTTCCGAGCTAAAAACAGTGATCAAACATGAGGATTTTTACTGTGCACACAAAAAATGATGAAGAATATAACAGCTATATTCGTTTTCGAGAAAATCGGAACGATTTGTCTTACTGGCCGGGACGCTCAGTTTTCCTTTCAAAAAACGGGACAATCCCGATTAATCGGGACGGATGGTAACCCTATACATATGCTACCCTTGAAATAAAATTTGCGTCCAATAATTTACGCATTTTAAGTACTAAAAAATCTGCATCTGGTTGCATAATAACCATGATCGACTAACGTCCATTCCATTTCTTTATGACGCAGCAGGTTTGAGGGTTGGAAACTCGGATTACAAAAGCTGCCACGCGGGGCTTCGCAATAATCTACAGATCTAAGGCACGTTCTGTCCTTCTTGAATTAATAATTGGACAAAGAGTGGACATCAAGGATACGCGTGAAGCGCGCCGAAAAATAGACTTTTAAAGACCATTTGATAATGTTTCTAGGAACTGCATCTACAGAAGGAGTCGGAAAAGCGAACTTCTTTCGCAATCATCGGAATACAAAATGTACGCATCCTTAAGGTTATAGGAAACTCGAACGCCTCCGAATTAATGAGTTTAGTAAGTGAAAAATTAGCGCATACTGCACCGACCCGACTGCTACGCGACAGTAAAACACAGTCACGTGGCAGACGGGTCGCTTAGGTGTGTGCTAAATTTTGTTCTCTACCTCACTGTCTGTTCCGATTGCAATCCGACAGTCTTCTTCGACTTCATCGGAAATACCAAAGTGTTTGTTATTCGGAGTGAAGTCGGGGAAAAGGGAGGGTCGTCGCGGTTTAATAAGGCCCTGGTAGTGTCCAACTGTCATTGACCCAAAGGCAACTCATCTTTTAATAAAGAAGTCTTTGCAAATCAGCTCTGTGTGCTCGACCATGTGTGACTTACAAACAGTAGATAGACTTTTTAATATATCCCCCTCAGCAATGTGCGCGTACGGTTTACCTGCAATCCGACTGCGACCCGACTCACCCGACTTCTGATACCGCCAACTCATCCCCGACGAGCAGTCAGGGTGAGTTGCACCACATTCCAATAAGGCTTTATTGCACAGTTTTGGACATGCATTCAGGGCCGTTGCTACCGGGGGTGTGGGGGTGTCCCCCCCCCCAAAGTTCGTCAGAGCGACGGTAGTCGGAAAATCTGAAATACCAGTTGGAATTTCTGATTCCTCAGTC
>WURT03472527.1:0-22125 GCA_009936505.3 Holothuria glaberrima | reverse complement strand
CCCCCCTTTGCCCCCCTTGACGGAAACCTGACTAAGTCTTTGGGTTTCTGGTTAAGAGAGCTTTAATTTTGGCTAGTTTTGTGAGTATCAATGCTGATATTTTGGGCGGGAACTTTTAAGAAATGTTTGTTTTGGGGATAACAAAGTTTTTTTTGCAGAAACTTTCAAGTGTTTTTGGGCCGCTTTCCAGTTTTTAAATAATCGGTGGTGGTAATCGGTGCAATGAAAAATTTTTACCGATGCCGATTATTTACCGATTGTGTGATAATCGGCCCGATGCCGATTATCTAACAGATGATCAGTCGAACACTACTGAAAAAAGTGGATCTATTTCCCTGATAAATTGAACTCTGAAAGCTGTCAGTCCAAAGCATTTTTGGTATCCCCAGACCTGAAAATAACAAGAGACACCCAAATACTCAGCTGATGTTTGAACTTTAAAGTTCAGCGTGGGGTTGCAGAGTGACTGCTTGTGAACCCTTGGAAGATTAGGCTCTACAGTAGGGTACAGTGTCACAGTGTGTGTTAGCAAGCATTGTAAATTCTTTGACGTGTGTGCACATTTCTTAGTTTGATAGAAGGGTTATTTTACAATGTTAGGCAGAGTTCAAGTACACACTATGAGTGCCTATATTGTGATGGAAGTACCATGACATACTGTACTGGAAGACCATAGGAGTATGCCTTACTGCAGTTTTGTGGAAAATTTTCTCACTATTACTGCTACTGTACATGCATACACACACGAAGTGTGTGCTCTGCACTTCTCTCTATGTTCAGTACATACTATACTATTCACCCTCAATAACTAGCACACTAAATTTGATGTGTAATTGTTACGCATTAGACCTAGGAAAAACCCAACCCTTTATTGTAATTCTGATACTTTTCAAGAAAATAATTCCATGGCTGCTCCCTGTTGTATTAAGTTACCCTCACCCCTTAGTCTGTTGTAACCTAACACTTTCAAAATTGAGTATGGTCAAAACAAAGAGATTCGTCCAACATTAACAGTTTACAAAGGCTTTTCTTTTCTGCCAGACTGAGGAAGATGCTGTACCATTGTAAGCCTGTTTTGGAAAATGTTATGGTCCGTCTACAGTATATTGAGTCTTACAACAATGATTTTTCAGAAATGATTAACAGTATTTCCAAGGTTTTCAAGTGCTATTGGCCAAGGTGCTCTTCCACTTGAGTTCACACTTAACAAATGAAGTAGCAGAAACATAATTAAACAGCTTGTCTTTACATTAAAGTTACTGTAAGCTGAGGGAATCTCCAGGGCCACTCACTTGCATTCAGATGGCAGATCCATTATTTGAGATCCCAGGCTTTCACAAAGTTGGTAGCTAACTTGCAGAGTTCACGAGTAACACATCTTGTTCATGTGGAGCTTCACTTACATTAGTGGCAAGAGAATTTTGATGCCACTTGCCAGATGGCAGGTTGGTGTAGAAATTTTTGTTGAGGCTTGTGAGAATCTAGGGTTTTAATGTCAAAAAAGGAGCTCCTCTTTGGCATTTATAGTGTGTTCAACTTCTATCCAAATATTAAACTTTTTCATTATGAAGTTAAAACAAAACATTTCTGTTGTGACTTGTAAATTGAATAAAATGTAAACCTAACTTTGCCAGTACTTTCACAAAATAAAGTTTATGTTGAGGGCGGAACAAGTTACTGCCTCTAATTCAAATACTTCAAATCACAACTTGTGTAAAATATTTGAAAAGATGGAAATGTGCTGTTTTACTTTTGACATTATGACTCCACTCTTGACTATTCCAGTATTGACTCATTGCTTTGTCTGTTTCCTATTAAATTGATTGAATTTATTATTCTAGCATTGATCATACCAATACTGTTCAGAAATATTTATATGACCATCAGTATTGTTAAGCTTTGTGTAACTTTTTCATACATTAATGTATATTATTTACATTATTAACTCAAGATATAAAAATCAACTCATGTGAACAGAATTATTTAATATGGATTATGCTTGCATAATATACACTAGTGTTGTACAAGGAGTTTTTGAAAGGTCTGTACAGTTTACTCCTGTTTCAGTCACAATAATTAGTAAATTACGACAGACTTCATAACCTTGACGTGTTTTCTTCCTTTTGTTTTTCAGCTCTTACAATGCAGTTTGTTTCACACCATTTTCTAGATTACCATGATCCAACGATAGGTGAGGATTTTGTAAATTACTGTATTTACTTTAATAAATGCCCTGGGCATGAAATATTCGTGAAGGGCTGTGTTTATTAGAATCAAATTTCATGGCAAGGAATCTTCAGCTTTACAGATGCTATATCAAAGATTGTGAGCCAGAGAATGTCAGTTCACACGGATCTCAGTCCTGCTATGTCTCCATTCTTCCGTAATATCAACAGCGATTCTCCCCATGTGTATACTTCACAAAATACCGGACAAGTCACAACTTTTCTCCCATTCATTTTCATTTTACTCTGTTCTCTCAGGAATTCACAATTTCACTACTTGCAATTGTGATGAAAAAATCAAGGGGGCCATTATAAAAGTAAATACAGCAGTACTTTTCTTCCACAAATCTGAAAAATCCTGTTCTACTCACAAGACAATACTAGCACATGTTCTCTAGGGTTCTGAAACTTCAGTTCCAGCTCCTTGGGTTCGATTAGAAGAGCAATTGCATGGATAAATTGAAACCATGTTATGGGTGGGGGTGTATTGTTTTGGGTGGGGGGTTCATTATCTCCTGGTTCATAGCCTGTTTTTGTAAGATACATCAGTATTACATCAGTGTTAAACTTTCTTATTTATTTATGTATTGACTGAGTTTGTTGTATTTCGTGGTTTTCTTTGAACTTGATTATATGGTTCTCTGTGTAATTTTAAAAAGGTTGAGAAATATTGACTTTAACCTTGGATTGTACGCTTTAAAATGGAACCTAGGGACTTGTTACCTCTGTTTATCATAACCTTTGCCTTAAAGAAGTTTGACAAAAAGAAATATACGGTAAAGTACAGGATTATAGCTCAGTTTTTTGTCGGAAAATCATAAGGAAAAGAGGATTCCCATAGGAACTGCATGTGCAAACAATTTAGTAGTAGCTATGTTCAGTCTACCTGTAGGTTGCACCATGGAGTTTATACTCTAAGGTAGTAACTCCATGGTTGCACTCTGTGATTACTGTAGACCTATATTGTATTGTAGAAATGGTTGCCAAAGCAAATGAACACAAACAGTACAGCTGTCTGCAATTTAAATGGCAACTTAGTGTAAAATGATTTCACCATATTTTTCAAACTAATGTTGTTTACAGTCAGATTGATGTGATCATAGTAACACATGTGCAGTGTATCATTTATGGAATTTGGCAAAGTGAACTTGTAAGATCAGAATTTAAATAGTTATTTATTTTACAGTTTTAGCTGAGTGCATTGGCCTAGATAACCTTATACTGTATTGTTTTGTCAAGAGTGGGGGAATTTATTGAAGGGAAGAGTTTTCCATTATAAAGGTGAACTAGTACTGCACATTCCAATGCCTCAAAGATCAATACTGGTACCTTTGTCACAAAATGGAAATATTTGAATGACATGGTTCTCTAAAATGTTTACAAGAATTTGGTTAAAGACATATCTTCAATCAAAATAGAATGCAATACTATTGGATTGCAGGATTACAGTAGTAGGTTTTACAGGATTTTGCCCACTAGGTGGTATACATAACTCTTGTACCCTGTATTGGCTGCACTCGTAGATCATTAAAACAATGTCTGCAAACTTTCGAAAGAATTCCTTGTCCAAATCTTACACTAATAAATTCATATTTGATCACTACATAGCTCAAATCATAAATATATATCAACAACCAAAGAAAAAAGAAAAGAGGGACTAAAGCAAGTCTGATTACCATAATTCAAATCTCAGGGGAACAAAGTCAATGGGGTATTAGTGTGCAATTTCTCTCCCTTAGTAAGACCCCAGTTTAATACGTAAGTCTTGTAGACTTTGTGTACAAACTACAAGGTCATAGAATAGTGACACAGCAATATGCTCTGCCTTGCAATATGAATGTTGGAATTTGACAAAGTTAACTTGTAAGATCTAAATTTTAAATGTACAGTAGTTTATTTATTTTACAGTGTTGCAGAGAGCACTAGCCTAGATACTTCAGCCTTGTCTTATTTTATCAAGAGTGGGAATTTATAGAAGAGTTTTTCATTATAAAGGTGAACTAGTGCTGCACATTCCAGTACCTCAAAGATCAATACTGGTACCTTTATCACAAAACAGAAATATTTGAATGATATGGTTATCTTAAAGGTTTAGGCCTACAGGAATTTGCTAAAGACGTATCTTCAATCAATACAGAATGGAATTCTGTTGGATTGCAGAATTACGGAAGTAGGTTTTAAAGGATTTTGCCCACCAGTATGTTTTACTCCCGCACCCTGTATTAAATAAAAAGTAAGTCGTTACACCAATGTCCACAAACTTTTGCAAGAATGCCTTGTCAATTTGTATGCAAATTGTGTACTGATTAATTCATATTTGATCACTGCATAGCTCAAATCATAAATATCAAAAAAAAAAAAAAGAGCAGCTGAGGTAAGTCTGATTACCATTTTTCTCGGGCACACAAAGTCAATTGGTTTTTAGTGTGTGATTTCTCATGCTTTAGTACAACTCACCCAGTTTAATATGTACAGTAAGTCCCATTGACTTTGTGTAAAAATTACAGGGTCAAAGAACTGTGACACAGCTTATGCTCCACCTAGCAATATGAATGGTGATAAAAATGAAACCAGTCAACAGTCAAGGAATAACTTCAAATTAGGCTCATGATTACATTGAAATTGGATGATTTCAGTCATTGTTTGCAGGTGTCAGAATGTGTATGTGAAAAAGAGGTATTGCATATCGTTAAAACCTGATGTGAATGTAATTTTGCTCAGGGTAGGATTAGGGTTTGGGTTAGAAGTAGACTAATGGGGTTACAATAGGATCAGGGGGAGAATTAAGATCTTCAGTTTGGTGAATCTACAGGTTGATGAACCCTGCTTGAGCATCAAAATACGACCAGTCTGAAGCTATCACAGGATTCATCCTCGGATTCGTCCTGGCATTCATCCTCGGATTCAAAATTCGTCCTCGTATTCATCCTCGGATTCAAAATTTATCCTCGTATTCATCCTCAGATTCAAAATTCATCCTCATATTCATCCTTGTGTTCATCCTCGACTTCATCCTCGGATTCAAAATACATCCTTGTGGGCCACCTATTTATCCTAGGATTCATCCTCGGATTCAAAATTTATCCTCGTATTCATCCTCGGATTCACAATTCATCCTCGTATTCATCATCAGATTCATCCTCGGGTTCAAGATTCATCATCGGATTCATCTGCGGATTCGAGGACGAATCCGAGGATGAATTGAGGATGAATACAAGGATGAATCCGTGGATGGATACAAGGATGAATTTTGAATCCAAGGATGAATACAAGGATAAATTTTGAATCCGAGGATGAATACGAGGATGAATTTTTAATCCGAGGATGAATACGAGGATAGATTTTGAATCCGAGGATGAATCTGAGGACGAATCCTGTGATAGCTTCAGATTGGTAAAATACGGACATAATATATATGTGACTTGATGCGGTCTGGTGGGTTGACTTGTAAGCGTCTCCAATATGTTCACTATCTTTCTAGGGAAGTGTGGGTTACACATGTCAAGGAAGAGAGAGTTATATAACACCTTATCAAATTATGGGTATCAAGACCAAGGACATGTTACAAAAATGTCTTAACTTTTGCTTGCATTTGCTTAAAAAAGGAAACCACTTTAGGAATTGCATTTCACACACATGTTTAAACAATGGTGATCATGAAAATGAACAGATTGTTAAGGATCATGTGACCACTTTTATGGAGAGTTTTGGTTGATGTGGTGTAACATGCCTGTGGCCTTAGTGTTTAGCTGTCTCAAAGTTGTGATTCAGGAAGCTCAGCGCATCTAGATGATGCGTCTATTCACATTGAGAATTTGATAATAGCTATGTGAAAACAGTGTCAGTGACTTTTGATACTGTGATGCATTGACCACCAGATACGGTATGGACCTTTGTTTAAAAGACAAAAAATCTTGCCCAAGACAGTTAAACTTCTCCCTACAAAGTCTATGTAAATTCAGTAAATTCCTCTTCCAGCTCTTCCAACAAAGATGCCCCTCTAGTACTGTACACTTCTCACAACAAGGCTACAGTGTCTGTGTTGGACTGAAATTGCAGGCCATTTCTACAAACTACTGTGTGTGTTGTTGTTTGCTGTACTGTGCAGGGCAGCTGAGTCCATCTGCAGGGGTGTATCAAGGAATTTTCTATAGAGGGGGCTCAGTTAGGTTTGACTGATCGCTTTCCTGGGGGAGGGGTCAAAGGAGAGGGGTCCCCCTCCCCTCTTGGAAAATTCTAGCTTTTGGACGATGGCTGAGATGCAAAATCGTGTTATATCTGACACATTTTGAAGCATTTTTTTACTCAACTTTTTTCATGCATGATGGCCAATGGGGGGGGGTGGGCACCTGTTGCACCCCTGGATCTACCACTGCATCTGCACAAATCATCATTGACCAATCAGAGTGAAACTATTCAAGTCAAATTGCAGTTACCATTTTGCATTAGTAGATACAGGGATATTCCTAAATATTTGCAGTGCAAGGCTCCTTAATAACAAGAAACTTCTAAATGAGATTAAAGTCATTCGGAAATATGGGTACCAATTGCGATACATGCCATTCATTATTTTAAACAAAAATCAGTGGAAGTTACAGTACCAATCCATTGAGGATTTTATTGTACTATACTTTTGCATTTACATTCCAATTGTTGAGCCAGATACAAAACTATGAAATGACAAAAATATGAAATGATACAAAGTGAAAAACTGATGAAAACTTACTGGATTGCTGTGTCGAATCCTCATATATTACTCGCACCTTGGTAACGGACACAGGGGTGTAGACATCATGCTGGGTAATATCATCTCAAAGTGGCGGATAAAAGGGAAGCTCCAAAGGGCACCAAAAGTTACAAAACTCACGAACACATCAAGGTTATCACAAAGGACAATTTCATTTTGGTACCTTTCAAGGGATGGGGTAGCATTGGTGACAGAAACTGTCTAAAGAAAAGGGGAAAAAAAGATATTCCACTTCAAGTTAGTCTTTAATATGTAGTTCAGTGGTTACAATTAAATGGGATTTTTTATCACAGTTGGGGCGTAATACTATACAAAGAAATAGAATACTGAAAAATATGTAAAAAAGTAAAAAAATTAACATAAGAAAGGCACATTCTTGTTATCACTGCAACCAGTACTCCTATTGTACTGTGACTAATACCTTTAGATGAATGTACTTGCTAAAGTTGCTAATGATGTTTATGATAGAAAGGCTTCAGTGCATTTTTATGCATTCCTTGATCCAAAATCTCAAAGGGAACCTTTAATATGTTTGATTTACTTGAGCTGATTGATGTGAAACAGAAAAAATCCATCAGATAATGTGGATAAACTCTATTGGATAATTTACTAAGCCATTCTTGCCATTAGCAGGGTTGAATGTCAAGATTTATCTCATTAAAATCCTATGGTGTATCAGGACAAAATTTTGGGTTGACAGCACTTTGACGTCATGCTGTCAGTCTTGTTGAATGTTGGCGTCAAGTTGTAGGCGTCTTCTAACCTTTGTGATGCGTATTATTCGTTATAGTAAAAGATGTTTGTCTGAAAGCTGCCATTACAGTACTTCAATTTTTGGCATGGCATTGTAAAATTTATGTTCATATCACGTAGTGGAAGTCTATGTATGAGAGAAGGTATTTTGAATTTTTTATTTTTTAAAAAAAAAAATTGTTGTTTTTGTCAGCATAAAAGTAAGAAGAAATTATGTCAACAATTTTCAATTTTAAATATATTCTGTTTTTAGAGGATGCTTATCAGCAGCAGGCAGTTATAGATGGCGAAGTTGGTCTCTTAGACATATTGGACACAGCTGGACAGGTGAGAATTTAACCCACCTATATAACAATAATATATAAATTATTGTACCTGTACTATAAGTTCCTTCAAAACTTTTTGAGGAGTGACATACTGTAGATAACTGTATTTTTAACAAGTTTTTAGAAATAGTATAAGGTTGCTTTTAAAATGAAAAAGTATACATTATGAAAGAACTCTGTGTTCAATGTAGTCAAGTATTTTCCTATAAGGATGACAAGAAACAATGATAGTTACCTGAAGTTTCTGTTCTACTTTCATTTCATTTTGTCTCTCTTATTTTTGGCTAGTAAGCGTGTTCGTACCTAATATCTGAGAGAATCTAATCCATTACACTTAACGTGGCTAATATTTGAAAGCAGATGTTTATTCTGTTATCAGAATTGTAATGTAAATTAACACTGTTTAGCATTTTTGTATTACAGCTCTGAACGAAACTAGTGAAACTGTATAACCCTCTTGTTGAATTAGAGGATTCCTTGAATAATGCATGGGAGGGTTTTAATGTTAATGCTGCACCTGAGGGGTACTTAATATTAAACCATTGAAACGAAAAATTAGAAAACTTAGTTGATAATTATGGTCATGTCTTAGGTGAATGGAACAAGCTGACTGTTTTTGACAAGTCTATGGTAGTATTGTTGACTCCCAGCTTTCTGTAGATCTTAAGATAAGTGTTTGCTTCATTTATGTACAGAGTTGAACAATTTAAAAATTTATGCATTGAAGGACATTTCTTTTTCATACTAATGGACCGCAAATGTGGAGGAAGCCTTTGGCTAAATAAATTACTACTTCAAGTCAGATGGCTAATCAATTCAACAACTTAGATCAAATTTGGCTTCCTTTCAAAGATTAGTTTTGATGGGAAGACTGCAGATTGTGCTTGGATAAAAACCCATGCATGTTAGACTTAGTGTGACCTTATCCAGATCTCAAGATCAATCCCTGAACCTCCTCTTTGCAAAGCTTCATTGCTTCAAATGCCGCTCTGCCAGATCACTTATAAATAAAACAAATTTTGAGTTTTACAATCAGTCTTTTCATCAGTACCATCAAGCCACATAAAATAAATGAAATATGGTGTTTTATGATTGGTTCCAGTTCCCTGGCCATCAGAAGTACCCTTGTTTAAGGTGGATACCAAGTTTTTTTTAATTAGCCAGCACAATTGACCATATGAGCCTTCCTAAATCAGTTACATTGGGAAGCCAGCAGTGAGTGGAGCAAAATGTCTCTGCTCTGTACAGTAGCCATGGTTATAATAGTAGTTCATCTGCTTTCTTTCTTTGCTTTCACCTTCTGAAAAATGTATTTAAGTAAATTTAAGATGGAATCAAAACCTAATCTGTGACAATGAGTAAATGGGAAATATTGCGTTTAAAATGTACCAACATGGCGTACAAAGAAGATACCTTGAATCATTATTAAACCATTCAGTCTCACGAATTAACTCCAGCAATAGCTTTATCTTCTCAAAATATTATGCATAACAAGAGCAACAGGTGTTGCATCATTTGAATTTTTGAAAGTTTGGGTGAACAAATTACTTTTGTGCAAAAAATAACCAAATTACTTCATGTGAAAACCTTATTTCTTGAAAAGAAAGCTATGGTACTGCCTTATTTTAAATCATCTATCATTCTGTATCTATTAATATTGGTTAAAAAGATATGAAAAATTTCTGTAAAACAAACGCAGTATTTCCCTTTAACCTTTTTTGAAAAATAAAATAAAAGAAAATGACAGAGATCAAAAAAGGTATCTGGTTTGACTATTCCCTCTACAGCAAGAATTTACGGCCATGAGAGACCAGTACATGAGAGGCGGAGAGGGTTTCATTATCTGCTATTCCATCACAGATAGGAGAAGTTTTCAAGAGGCAGCAGAATTCAAAAACTTAATTGAAAGAGTCAGGACGGTGGACAACCTTCCTATTGTGCTTGTAGGAAATAAGTTTGACTTGGAAAAATCACAAAGAGTTGTAAGTTGTTGTTACAAGCAAGTGGTTGTGCTGTGTTCTTGATCTTGTGCAGGAAGATAAGAAAAAAGTTAATAGATTAAAGGGAATGTAGTCTGCTGAGGAGATAATCAGCAGAATGCTGTAATCATTCAATAATTAATTGTAGAAGTCATACAATGAAGGAATATTAACTTATCAAATAACTTATCAACAAGAAGTTGTCAAAGAAATTTGCTGCATAGGAAGCTTTCCTGCCAATGGTGTAATTTATCTGAAAGCCCTGTAATGAGCTTTGAATTGATCTCTGTTGTTGTGTTGTCATCCCTAAAAATATGTTGGTTGGGCAATGCAATTAGTTTGTGAAGCAGTGGTATTTACAAGCATACTGTAATTTTTTTTTACCAACCAAGCACAAAATTTTGATCCAAATTTAAGCAAATGATACGTGAAGCATGAGTCTGTGTAGGTCCTTGAATGGGGCAAGTTAGATAGGAATCCTGTGGGATGGGTTGGGTTACCCTCTGTGGTAAGAAGTTATTTCCTATGGGAATTGCAGGCAATTAGGAAAATGTGAATTAGAGGTATTAGACTCTCAAACTAGATAAGTTTGGCTGATCCCTTTTCTTTAATTTGATAATTCAAAACACTTAGTGTGGGAAGATGGTGGAGCACTTCTAAAGACTAGGAATGACACAAAGTTTGGGTATGTTTTTGCCAGAGAAAATCGGATATTTTGCTTGATGCTTTTTTTCCTCAGAAAAATTTTGTTTTCCTGTTCACAGGTATCAGTTGAAGATGGACAAACTCTTGCAAAACAGTTTGGTTGCCCATTCTTTGAAACATCAGCTGCTTTCAGACATTACGTAGATGATGTCTTTCACACTTTGGTCAGAGAAATAAGAAAAAAAGAGAGAGCAGAACTTTTTGCTTCACAGAAAAAATCAAGAAAAAGAGACTCCCAAACAAAAATCCAGACTTTTGTGCGAAAAGTTTTCAGTCCAAAGAGAGGCAGTTCATCTTAATCTATGTTAGCGAGACTGAATTTATTCCACCTAATGATCATTCTTATTCTTTCAGAGACATTTTTGCAAGCTGCATCATAGTTTTGTGTTTTTGAACTAACAGAAAATGGAAAATTAACTATCGAGAAAGGAGTAGAATGCAAAAATTGTATTCATCAGACGAATCTTGTAGCATTGTGATTAAAATGTCTACCTCTGCAATGAATGAGTTGTAATAAATGTAATGAGCTGGAGTTGGAGAAAGGATACAGGAACAGTCTGTTACACAAAGAGCTCCCTGCATATGGTCACATCAGCTAAAAATATGTTGCATTACAGAATAGTGATGGTATTGAGAACTTTTGTTTCTACGTATTTTTACCATGAGAAGTCAAGTCTTGCAAGAGCAATCAAAATGTGCATCAATACCCTTGATGGCTGTATCAGTATCTCTATAACTGTATCATGAAGCAATACGACATCATCATCCTTTAATCAGCATTGCATACCTCAAGGATTTGAACCTGTAAGAATATAAAAGTGATCACATGACTTCTAATCAGGCCAGCTACCACTGACATGAAAGCAAACAGTTGTTATGTACAGTCTGCATGAAGAATTTATTGGGGAATGTCTCAAATTCTCATTGTGTGGGAGATGGTCATCTCATGGCCTGGTATTGTGTATTGAAAGGCTACATTGGTTGACCTGAGCTGTGAGGACTATTCTTAAGATGTCACCTGGCAAGGACCCATATGTAGGGTGTTGGCAGGTGAGCAAATATGACTCATCTGAGTGGAGCCCTGTCATCTTTTGCCATTCATACTGTGTGTATGGTTTGGTCAGATGGGTAGGGATGGGAAGAGGGGAAGGGGAGAGGGAGAGAAGGTAGGTAAGGACTCGTGAGAAGAATGGAAGTTACTTTGTGAGCACAGGAGTGATGACTTTAGTTGTGAAAGGAAGTAAAAGTCATTTCAAGTGCAAACTTAGAACAAATTAGCAGGCTTTCAGTTTTCCATAGTTTACATAGCCTGGACTATGGACTTAGGGTTAATACCTACATGCATCAGTTGTACACTTATGTGACTGTGAATGCTGATAGCATCCTGTGTGGTGATAAGTTTTATCTCCATGCACTCATACCAAGACTAGTAGCATTTTAATGTTCTTCTAAAGCAAAAAGTACTTGAACATAATTCCGGTCATTAAAGTCTGCAGTTTGTGATACAGTATGTGTCTGCTACAGGTTTTGATGATGTTAAATGAGTTCTTGACTTAAGTATGGATGGCTTTCTATTTCAACATTTTACCTCAAATTAAAATGCTGGTTTTGCAAATTACCTTTCATTTTTGAACCTTGAAGTGCTTTTGGTTAAATATCCCACCTTACTGTGGATTGATTGGGCCTATACTGAAGGTGGGGCCTGCTTAGCACCAATGGATAAATTAGAGTTTAATATTGGATTCACAATGCTACCTAGCTTAACAAATTCTTGATATATTTGTGTCACAGAGAACAAATGGATACTTTGTGTACAGCAATTGTTAGGTACATTGATTCAAATACTGCTATGCAATACTCTTTTAAGGCTTTCCAATCTCACCCCAGACAGTAACCATTCTCCCTACTAAGTCTTCTTCAGGCCCCTCCCCCAAGCAAACCACCAGTCTAGTACACCTCAAGACAGAGCCACAGTAGCCAGCTCTAAGCTTGAGGCAATATCTTCACAGAAGTGCTTAAATTGGAACACAAGTGACTGTACAAGTCATTGTTGACGAACCAGTGGGGAGCTGTATTGTTTGAATGAATGTCAATCAAAGTGCAGCCATCAACTGCCTTTAGAAATCTAGACCTATTCCTAAATATGTTGGGTTAGGGAGTTGCTGCAATTTCTGGTTTGGGGGATGCCATATCCCTTTAAACTAACTTCAGTTTAAGATAGATGATAACATCACACTGCATTGTTTTCACCTTGGCTTCTTGGACCAAGCATTAAAGACTTTGTGAATTTTATTTTAAGAAGCTCTCCTCATGGCCATCACAATGTCACTAATTTTGTCTGTTTAGAAGAAGAAAGTTGTTAAAGTTACATTGACATGCTACCAAAAAGAAGTGGCTTACTTGGCAGTTAAAGAGTAAATGCCCCAAGGTGAGAACCATTGCAATAATTTCAATATTTAGTTCTCAAGGTATACCACTTCAATTTGACAGTTTCTCAAGTATCTAATTGCCCATGCAAAAATAATGATGTGGAGTGTTGCACAGTGCTAGTATTTCTTGTGTTAACCTGATATGAATTATCTCTGAATTACTCTTAAAAGAGGGTTTACAGTTTGGCGAGTGATATTGATATTTTTCAAGATGACAAGTTTTATTTTAAAAATAAATCCCCCAGGGCATTCCAATGCTACAAGGGTCCATGAAACAAGTTTTACTATCAAAATGGAGTGTTACTTTTATCTGGACTTCTCTTTTAACATAAGTACTTGCCAAAACTTTGATGCATAACTAGGGATTATTGAAACACGTATAATAACATTCTCAGCTTCTTTCCCAAAGAAAACAGACATATATATCAAATAGAAATGATAAATAAACATGAACTTTAGGAGTACAATTTTTAAATAAGAGCTTGTTTTGAAAAGAAGGTTGTCAAAACATTAGAATAAAAGCCATATTTGGTGAGTTTCCCTTTCAATGTCACAAATTTGCATATTTTGCTCATGTTTATTCATGCTGTTAGTGTAAAATAGAAATCAAATTATCCTCTTAAATGATCAGTATTGAGTGGGTTTTGATGGGAATTGTGGCTTTTGTGTAGGTTTTTTATACTCTTTACATCAAGTATCCAGCTATGTCATTTTCATGTTAGTAGACCTTTACAAAATAAAAAAATGCATGGTATATTAATGAAAGAAAACAAGTTTGTTTCTGCCAGCATGCATATGAAACTAAAGCAGAAATTCTGTTTTGTGGAACTTATATGGAAATATAAAATGATATCCTTTGATGAAATACCAAAATGGTGGACAAACCGTTTAAAAGAACCATTCAAAGAAAAAAGTTTGCAGATACCCTTTTCCTATTGAGGAGCACCATTAGTGGAGAAACTTTTGAATATCATTTAGAGAACTTTCTGCATGTGATTGGACTTTATAACAAATACCTTATGATCTCGTCCCTTTAGGGTAATAACTCCTCATACAAAACCGTAATTGTGTATTTTCCTTGAAAGGGTAGGTATGAGAGCGAACACTCAAGACTAACATGGCCAAGAAGAATTGTAATTGTACCATTTGTCAGCAGATTGAAAGGAATAAGTGTAGGGGAGGAGGGGGGGGGGGTCAGTAGGCATTGCTGAGATTAAGTGCAATAGTGTAACTTTCGAAAATTGGAACTGAAGAAGTTGTCCTTGTTGTAGGTACTTTTGGCTCAGCATGAAACAGAATTTTGGGTGGGGAAGGTATATATATTATTTTTGGTAAACTTCATTGATATAAAAGGTAGTTAATTTAACATCTTTGTGCAGATAGAACATTCCTATTAATTGTAAATATTTAGTTTGTGTTGAGGGAAGATATATCTACCAGAAAATAGAGTAGAGCATAAGAGTCGGATAAGTATATATTTTAAGCCTTTATTAAACTCAGATCCCTTTGATCAGTTGGAAGATTGCCATAATGCACACATATCCCCTACCTGTTTTCCATGTATATGTGTTTTTATTAGGCTGTACTGCATGTAAGCTGAGTGATGCCAGCAGTGAAAGTTATTTTCTCCAAAAAGCTTTCAATTATTACACAGTTTTTTAATGACCAATCTAAGTGTGATACCTCGCTTTTGATAGCGGTCTTAGTGACTTGATTTAACTTAAAATAGTAGTTTAAATATGACAAGTTTTTGTGTTGATAGCTGAGGGTTAATCCTGCTGTTGTTCCTTATGTTGCACATCTTTTGTTCAGAGTTGAGTGTCAATTGTCTTATTAAGGAATGCTTTCAATTTCTTCCACCCTTGAAGTGTTCTTTATTTTTGTGTTGACCTTGTCTTCAGAGAGGTCAAGGTTTCATGTCAGGGATGATTAATAGTAAGATGCATGTTGCTTTCTTAACTACTCTGTGAGGTAGGGCCAAATTTAAGCATGGGCCAGCCAGGCACATGCTCAGGAGCCCCCACAAAATTACATTATCATAATTTTTGGGTAAAGAGTTCCAGACTGAATCCCTTTCTTGGCTTGAACCTCAGTAGTCTTGTGGAGGATTATATTCAAAGGGGGCTCTCCATATTGGTTTATGCCCAGGGCCCCCACCAAGGTAAATCTGTGCCTGCTGTGAGGTTAATTCCAGGGAGGGGTTCAGGGTTCACCCACCCTTTGCAACACTCCTTTTGAAAAAGGTAATGGTGTACCTGGTAGGTTACTACTACTCTGTAGACATGCCAAAAGAAAAACAGCTCTGAAGATAAGAACAGCTTAATTATCCATCCCTAAATATATCAGTCTTGACTTCATCATTTGTGCAGTCTTTCATAGTTTCACAATCTTGTTAATTCTGCTGTGAATGTCATGAATATGATCATTTCTTGTTTTGGACGAAGATTTTTACAAAAGTTAGGCAACAATAAAAGTGGTCGAAGCTGGTGTTTGGATTACTAATTATTGCCATACCCTCATAAAAGTTGCTACAATGCCAGGGCTCAAAATAAGAACTGGAAAAAACAAAGCCAAATGGCCTTCAGCTGGCAGGGATATGTCAGGGCCTGGAGGCTTAATATGAGGAAGGCTTATAAAAGTGGGAACTAAGGCCCAACCTTGGAAACCGAAACACACCAAATATAAGTATCATGGAAGGGCTTCAAGGCCGTTATGACCTTTGGTGATACTGATTTTTGAGAGGCATCAAGTTAGTGTGAAAGGGTTTGATAATCATGGCCTCTGGTACCCTGCAATGCTGTTGTTTTATTAGATAGGGCTTGAATTTTTGTAGTGTTTTTTGACATTCTACATGGGGCACCACAAATGCAGTCCCTGGACCAAAGATGAAGAGACCAATATGTTAAATGTTAGCTGGAAAACAGACAGAATAGAATTTTACTAGGGCTTGGCCAATGAAGTCGCTAGCTGTTAAAAAAAAAATATTGAAAAGCGTTATTACTAGCACAAGATGCCTTTGTTGTCATAATTGTTTGGGATTTGCATCCATGAGAGATCGTAGCATAACAGCTGGGTGCAAAACTTCAAATATGTCTGGAAAAACCAGAAACCACAAAAACCTTTAAAATTTTCAACACAAACCATATTTGGTTTATGACCCGAACTAAGTTAATAACAGACGGGAGTATATATACTGTAGCATGCACTTATATTATTGTGAATATGTGTATATTTGAGACCCTAGTGTTAAATGTTCCAGGGGTGAACCTTGTTTTGTTTTAATGAATTTAAATGATATTCTGTCCTGTCTTATGGACATGAATTGAAATATTTTGAACAATACAATGAACTTGAAAACAAAATTTCAGTCAAATCTTCTACAGATGCTAATTAATACATTCTGTGTACATAGTTTGTTACTTTACATATTTCAATTATGCATGCCTTTGATATGTATATTTTTTTAAAGAAAACAATGACATTGTATAAATATTCAGTTTTACACACTATGGCACTGCCAAACTTAATTCATTTTATTTTCTCATCAGTTTGTTCAAATTGTAAGTCAACAATAACTGTAAGTTGTCTAAAAGATACTTTGCTCAGTAAAAAGTGCTGATGGCATGCTTTATTTTTATTCAAATATGTATTTCTTACAGTCTGACAATAATTCCTGCGATGTTTTTTTTTAAACATTTCCTTCACGTAAATAAATTATCTTTCAGATTGTGGAAAAAGGATATATCTATGTATTTTCAAGGTGGCACTGGGTAAGTGAGCTTAGGCTTTGTGTGAGGATGGTGGGACAGGGATAGCATGATTTACTTAAAGCTTTAAGAGACATTGAAGTTAGGGTGTGAGGGGTGAGGTTTAGGTGGGAGTAACTGGTGGGTTGAGGTGATATTTTAAGTAAAATTTAATGACTGTTAGTAATAAGGGTATGTAGTTAACTCAGTATACTTTTACTTGTCAGTTCTGTGTTACATGTGTCATTTTGTTACTAAACACTTATCATCTGATGCAAAGAAAAACAAACTAAAATATGCCTTGTTTGTAAATATTAAAGCCTTTTTGTCAAATTGTCTGCACTACCTTGAGGTCAATTACTTTCAGGATTGCATGTTATATTTTAATGTTTCCTCTTGATGTTGAAGTCTGCTCAGAGCTGAACATGTAGTGAGTTGGTACTATCACTGAAAGGTCTTTAGGACCAGATGAAGAGATTAGGTACCTGTTTGGGACATGCTCAAGTAAACTTCAATTGCCACAAGAGGCAGTACTTCTGAAGAATGTTATCATTTTTTCTGTAAGCCTATCATCCTTTGCTGTTTAATCAATAGGGGAGGGGGAGGAAGGGGAGGAAAGGTTAGTAGTAAGGTCAGGGTGAGATTACTCATTAGGAACAGTAGGCATTGTGTCTGGGACCTGCAGCCAAATGTGGCTCTTAAAAAAATTGGATCCTATAAAAATACATGTTGAAGAATTTTTCTTTCAGGCCTTTTGCAGGCTTAATGCCCACGACCTACAGAACATTTAATCAGGGCGTGAGTAGCTTGTGAGGTAAAAAGTAGATATAGGATGAGTGGGGCAAGGGAGAGGGGGAGGAGGCAAGAAGATGAAAATGAAAATCAAGAAGATGACATGGAAAATATTGCCATTGTAACTTAGTATATGTCCTATTTCTTTACCCTTGTGATTAAAGAGGAAGGCTGTTATGTAGAATTACCCAAGTAATGTATGAGTAACATGTATTCAAACTTCTCTAATTAAAACCTTTAATGTGAAATGTTAACTGTGTCAGTTCAATAAAAAATAATGTTTAATAGATACTATTGAGGAAAGTGTTTTTCTCTTTATTTTTCTGACTTTCCAGGCTGTAGTAAGTAGTCAAGTTTAAATACACAATCTTGTATCATCTAATTTTTCAAGAAATACCAATGGTTAGCACAGAATGAACCAAGGGGAGGGTGGTGCAGCCCTAGTTAAATGTATACCAGTCTTGAGTTGGATGCCAAGCAGCACCCACATATCATATATACCAGGCCATCTTGCTAGAAAAATGGGAACATCTTGTTGGTACCATAATGTCTGTTCTATTATATAAATGAGTTACATGGAGATTTTTGATGCAGGTGAAATTGTTAGGCAGTAGTTTAGGGGCCCACTCGGAGATGCTTTTCCTTTTCAATTATAGAGACCGTTTACAAATGTGGAACATGCAGGGCTGTTGGAGCTGGGAGAGTGGTAGGGGACATAAGCCCTATATTGAAGGTTAAGTTTTACACATATTTCCATGTTAGTGTAAGTTTATATCATTTGGATGTAAGCATCGCTTTCTTCAATGCCCATTCTTTTATAGTGGGGCAGAAGGGTTTTGTGGTGTCTGTCGCCTCAGCAGCACTCCCTTCCCCTGCGTAGGCTTGTGATAACACGTGTAATTTATTGGCCTCCTTAGTGAGCACTCGATACCATGTGAAGACATTTAGGATAGCAACTAGTGCCTAGTGCTAACGTCTACTGTATTCATTGTTTCATGCGCGGTATTAATTTACTTGGGTTATAAAGCGAGTCGCGCAGGGAGAAATGTCTACTTTTGCCACCTGAACCAATTGTTCGAGCTAGGGAGAATATTTATCAAAATTTCAGTTTGATTTACTTTTCCAAAAAAAGGGGTAAAATCACTACTCAAATTCACTAAACAACAGAGATTTAATAAAAACGTGATCATGCACGAAATGTGGATGCAATAGTAGGCCTAAGATTTGTTTAAGGTTAAAAAACTTTACTTGTTGCACAAAATGTATCACAGTATAATTGTTTCACACCTCCCCGCCTCGTCAATTTCACTGGGCTTAGCATAATGATCGATATTGAGCGTTGGCCATCTTACTGGAAATGAACTTTGTTAAAACTGCTTTATCAGCCCTGTGTTGCAAACTGTCATTCGTCATCCTCTCCATAGTACGTGTATTCAGTACAATAATTTAGACGCGTTTTTTATGTGGGTGGAGGAGGGGGCTATGTTGCCATTGACCCTGGTGAAACCGGATAAAAAGAAGGCCCGTGGCCGGAATTCTGACATAGGGGGTACCGGTACCGCAAAGGTGGGCACCTTAGAAGACAATTTTTGTAGCTAGCGGTGCCACCAGATGATGGCAGATTGCGGGAACGACAGGGGATGATATCTCAAGCCCTACACGGATCATATAGCTTAAGCAAATCGGGTCTACGTACGAACGTGCGCGCTAAGCGCGTAAAAAGTTTCCCTTCCCTGGCTTCAATTTCCCCTCCTATTGCGACGCAGATCTAGACGTAGAATTTGCGTAAAGTCTTACAACTCGAAACAGGGCTATGAACGTGATGGTGCTCTTCAGGTTCCCAAGCGTAGATAAAAAGTTTAGTGCTTTTCAGATGGCGAGGGGATAAGGCCCTGGGGTGATTCAGCATAAGAGTACACCTACTTTATGCTCGGAAAGTGTACTGGTACTTTTGTGCTAGTAGTGTTCATAAGTGATACAACTTAGATTGTGAAGATTGCGCGCGAAGCTTGCCGAAATCTGGGGGTATACTTCATTGCCTAAAGGAAAAAACCTGCATGCAGCTCAGCCAGGAATGATTCTTGTATTTGCCGACATGGGTGTCAAGCGCCCTGACTGGGGTGAGTTACTCTAAGCCCCGACAGATTCAATGGATTGCCGAACTCGAAATAAAGGGCGCGAAGCGCGCCGAAAAATTTGGGGTCATATTGACAAAGATTACACATTTTTGCTTTCATTAAGAAAAGTTAGAAAAATTTGCTTTTTATTGGAGAATCTGCCCTATTTAAGAGCAAAACAAAGAAATTTGTTAGGGCCACTACATGGTTGTCGTCGGGGGTTACATTCTTTATCAGGGCTGGATTTACGAATGTGGGGGGGGGGGGCCCTGAGTATGAACTTGTCAGTATGTGGGGCCCCTCGAATAGTCATTTGGCTTTTTGAAAAGAGAAATGATATGGTAGATTGGGCTATACGCCTAAACCTACCTCTTCAGCGGCTGGGCGCTTTTATACCGACCATAAATTTCAACAATTTGGGCTAAAAGCCAGATGTATCATCCCAGACGTAAATCCAGGATTTGCCTAAGAAGAGGGGGTCGGAGGAGAGATTTTAGATTGTCAAGAGTTACTGATGCAGGGTAGTGGCTATGGCGAGTTTATATTTTTTCAGAGAAAACTAACAAGGTAAAATTTGGTGTATTTTAGCTGTTGAAATTAATTTATACTTTGTATTAAAGAACCGTAATGAAAGTAACAAAAATAACTGAAACTAAGCTGTACCTAGCCATAAGGCAATTTGGACGGTTTTAATTCAGAAAAAATGCCCAAATTTTCAAACCTTGCTCAAATGTCATGTTAAGTAAAGTGATGCAAAACAAAGTGTGATGGTGGAGGGACTAAGATTTGTTGAAAATGAATAGGATGGGAGTAAACTCTCGGACCAACTCCAACTGGCATATGGGTTCAGACGTGAATCCAGGGTTTGGGCAAAGAGGGACACCTTTGTGAAATCGGTAAGCAATGCAGAATATTACGTAAGCGGAGCGTCACCGATGGTTGGGCGCGAAGTACTTCAGAAAATTTTGGATGGAAACACCTCCTAGACACCAGAATTGGCACTTCCCAGGCATTATTTGCCTGAGTATGAAACGACATCACAGGCTTGCATGTTATTGATTTTTTTTTTTTTTTTTTTTTTTTTTAATTTTTTTCTCGGTAGGTCAAGATATTTCCAGTTACTTAGAGTAGCACAATCTGGATTCAGGGGCATAAGGAATTAATTAAGCAGTTCATGGATATCCCATCCAGTATTTTATATTTTAATGGCCATATTTTACCCTATATTGATTATTGCAGTCTTATATGGAGTTCATGTACTAAGGGAAACAAAAAGAGTGCCGCTAGGATTATACTCAATGCGTGGTATACGAAGACTGAAAGATCGACTGACCTTTTTAATATACTTGGAAGGCTCACACTTGATCAACAAATTAAATATAAACGGCTTTGTATGATTTATAAGTCATTTAATTACCTTGGCCCATATTATTTGAAAGACTTGTTCTAATACACACGAAATGTACATAGCACAAATTAATTTTATCTGGGGGGATCAAAATTCGCAAAAGAAGATTTCCATTTACTGGAGCTAAAGAATGGAATCAATTGTCACCATCTGCAAAAATGTCACTTCGTATAGTAGTTTTAAACGATTAATTAACGAGTCCATTTTATTTACTGTACATAGTCATGTTTAATTTTGTTTCTGAGTGTTCTTACCGTTTATTCCTTTTTATATTCTTAGTTTTGTTTCACTCTTCTTCTTAACGATTTTAAGTGTTTTTTTATAAGTTTCCATTTTATGTACTTTGTCCTGTTTGATTCGTTTTACCTTTTTGTAATATGATTTGAGGGCCTCGGGGTAGATAAGCTTGGGCTGACCGAGTCACCCTCTAGAGATAATGTTTACTAAAAAATAAACAAATAAATAAACAATAAACTGCGCTGCCTTATTTTGAATTGTCTATCACACTGTATCAATTTTTCCTGTAGAACAAAGCAATATTTACTTTTAACATGAACTGATTGGACCATGCATAGAAATTACTATCTCCGACTTGTGCAAATCATTTCGACTGCATGATGAAATGTAAACTGCAACTTGAAAGGACAGGAAATGTATGAATAGGGGACATAGAATTATGGGAACTAGGTGTATAAACAGTGGCGTGACGTCACTACTCTATTGTACACCCAGTTCCAGTAATTTCTTGGGTACTTTAAGCAATCCTTTAAATTGTACCGGTCTAACAGTTTTTTTTTTTTTGTCCTATGTCCGAAGACCAAAAAACTGGATTCTCTCTAAGTGTTTTCTGTCTGATGTTAGCTGAACTTGTCCCTTACGCGTACGGACGCGTACGGAC
>WURT03472416.1:0-22126 GCA_009936505.3 Holothuria glaberrima | reverse complement strand
AGAAAAGAAAAGAAAAGAAAAGAAAAGAAAAGAAAAGAAAAGAAAAGAAAAAAAAGAAAAGAAAAGAAAAGAAAAGACAAGAAAAGAAAAGAAAAGAAAAGAAAAGAAAAGAAAAGAAAAGAAAAGAAAAGAAAAGACAAGAAAAGAAAATGAGGAGATCATTTGTGTTGAGCTTTAAGAAAGATTCCCTGAAAATTCTCCTTGTATAGGTCTTTGAGAAGATGTTAGAAAACCATCATACTTGATACACATCTGCCTCTGTTCACTCTACTGCGCATTCCCGTCTGTGGCCTTTTTGCTTCCTTTTTTAGTTAACGTCAGCGTATTTTACCGTGGATGTATTGCGGCTCACCTCTTTGAGAAGGGTGACCCCAGCTGTTATGAAAACGAGGCTGTTGAAGAACACTTACTTACTGTATTTAATGGTGGAGAGGTGAAAGAAGGCTATGGATGTGTTTGTACTGAGGACATGTGCAATAATGACGATTTGTCCAACTACCTGAACTCAGCAGAAATAAGTAGTTGTATTGATGATGTTGGTTTATGGTATAATCCGGGGGACTTCAAGGCTGACGTTGAATGCGATGTCAGGTAAGTGACTGGCCTAGTAGACTTAAGTCATTTGCATTAATCTTGATTTGATTCTGAAGTTCTGTAAACCGAACTGAAATATGGAGCGGGCTGCACCAGTTAATGCGTCAATATCTCGGTTTATCTGTCCATCCTCCACACTGTTTGTTCGTCTGGCCGTCCCTCGTCTTACAGTCTGCTTGTTCGACTTTAATACAGGCATACAGTGGCGCCGGCAGGGAGTGGCACAGGGGGTGGGGGTGGTTTAAAATGATCCAAAAAGGCGTGTTAGCTATAAATTTATGTAGGGGTAGGGTGAGGTGTATTTTCGCCCGAGTGATGGATCTATTGTAATCATTTTCTATCACAAATGTTTCTCAAACTATCAGAATTTTCGCAAATCCTTCGCAAACAATCAAAATTTTCGTGCTCTTTGCGCGCTTCAAACCTTATCACAGTGTTGTTCTTATTACCAATATCTTCCGATAACAACTCCCAGAGAAACACAGCAGTAAAAGTCTAACTGTTTACAAATTATTAGGTTAAAGACTGGCTTTTTGAGTGGAATGTACGTTTGTTCGGCAATTGCAAATGTCTCGATGCAGATTCCGCCGAATACAGGTTTTGTCATGGAAATCTTAATTAAAGAAAAGTTTCGGCGAGCGGTTTGCATTCCATCTCATGACTATTATGAAGGTAAGAATACATGGTACCGGTACTACCCGATCACAACAATTTCAAAAAGAGATACATCTCCATACATCTGAAGGAACCTTGCATCAATATGGGATCTTTCAATCTAATTTGTAACAGGATGTGAACGTTCTTGCCGTAATACATTATTCAGAAATTTTTACTGAGCTCTTCGCGCGCAGTGATTACACAACATATTACTTGGCAACCCGTTAGAAAAATCCTGACTAGGCCATTGTAAGCATTATGTCATTACCCCATTTTATGTAATTGATCCAGAGCTTCGGGAAGGCCCCTAACAGGTATCTGCCAGCCTTAGATGCCCGGTTGTAATGCAAAAAAAAAAAAAAAAAATGGGTAATATTCAAAGGCTCAAGTATTTTGGCGTAAAAAAACCATCCCGAAAGAAGGCAGTAAAGTAGCCAAAACGAGGGAGGGGGCTTCAGGCATAACCAGGCATAGCATAGTCTCCTCGGCTTTCACCAAACCAAAATTAAGAATTCACTAAATTATGGACATTTTCTAGCCATATATGTTCAGCTCAAACAATATCCCAAAGATAACACCATTTTGCATCTAATCAGCCTTAAAGTAACAAAACTTTCTCAAAAGCGAGGGAAACCCCCTCACCTTAGACCCCTCCCCCAGGACGGCACCTTTATGTAGTGACAAAGCAAGGATACCCATTGTTGTACTCAAACATAGGGCACATAAACAAGGGTGCAATTTAAGCAAACATGGAAGTTTCACTGAGGTAGAATAACGACATCATCGGTGGTGCTCCCTTCCCCTCACCAATGTCTGGCGGCGCCACTGTAGGCATCTCAAGTATCCTAAGATATTTTTATATTGCAGAAAAACTGCTAGTTGTTAAGCATAATCTGTAAGTTCATCAATGAATGAAAAAGTATTTTATTCTAATTTGAGGTCATTAGAAATTAAGTTTGACATTTCTTGAGCTACTGCTACTTGAGAGATACTCTCAATTCTAAACGAAAGATGTGGAAACTCGAGGGATTTATAGAATGTTGAGCTTAACATAACACACTTCAGCGTACTACAAATACCACTCTATAACTAGGTGATTATGAGGAAACTTTCAACCACATGCACGGTTCATGGAGAAGTTAGAGTGGCAAGTGCTAGTGCAAGGGCAAATAGCCCACTAGCCAGAGATTTCCTACCTTCTCACAAAAATTGTGGGAAATTATGCCCCCTTAAATTTGTTGAATTGAATGCGCAGTGGTCCTTGCATACAAAATTGAAAAAAAAAACTAAGCCTATATGCAAGCCTGACATTCAAACCACTTCGCTTCGAGATTGCCCAATAAACAGAAATGTTTCATTATGACGGTTTCTCTAGACAACTCTAGTGGAATGGTCTCATTTTTACCTCTTTACAACAACTTGAGTATAATTATTGTTTGTGAAACTATTGCAAATACCCCGGAATCTATTTCTTTCAAGTTACCATCCCCCATACATACTCGACCGATGGTTAGTCTGGGTTATTATAGTTGAATTAAAAATATGATCACCTGTTAACTTTCAATGCCATTTGTAAACGGTAAAAGTTTGAAGTTTTTTTCTACGAACCATTTCAGTATGACATAATTTACAATACATAACATTGCAAACATAATACAAGAAATTCATAATAAAATACCACAATTAAGGAATGGACAGAGAATTAATAGAACAATGATTGAAAGATAACAGTGCGATAATAATGGTTTGTAGAGGAACTAGAAATAAGTAAGAACTTTTCTAGCCTGGTCCCTTTTTTAAGAAACAAAGCATAAAGAACACAAAAAGGAAAGAGGAAAGAGTAAAGAATGACACACGAAAAAAAAAAATGAGAGAACTCAATTTTCACTCTAATGAGTTCTATTTTTGTTCTCCTTGTGGACCTCACCATGCCCGTTTCACTGCATGCGCCCTAAAATTCTGGCAAATAACCTTCGTTAATTGCAATTAACGAAAGTTTTTGTTAGCAAAATATCTCAATAATAGCCAACTTTATGAGATTTTAGATCAATGTTATTAGAATCAAGTTTAGAAGTTAGAGTTTAAAAGTAAATATTAGAGATTAACTGTCAAGATATTGAAATTGTTTTTCAGATTTTCTAGAGGAAGCGGTATTGAACTCCGGCTACTAATTTACTAAAAACGTTGAAAAGCGCATTGCCTCCTACATGCTTACAGCCTGTATCAACCTAGCAATAGACAGCTATATTATGAAGGTCCTCTGGAATTTTTTCTGGCCGATGGGGATCAGAAATTTAGAAAAAACATTTTTAAGAAGTGAAAAATTGCACATAGCGCAAAATCTCGCTCTAGGATTGTGGGGCACACGTCCAACCCGACCAAATATGCCTGCGCGATCGGGTTTGGGCACATTTGATACACCAGCTTGCGATTTTCGCTACACCTGGCCTGCTCACACTTGATCCGCCCGTTATCACAGCGATTTCACGCTCGGTTTGGCCACTGTAATTCTACAAGACTAGGCTGCAATGTATTCAAACAAGACTAGTTGTGCAGTGTACAAGCTTTACAATTTTATTTACACTTCATGGCACCCACACAATAAACAGAAACAGCTCTGGCTGCACTAAAGACATTAAGGTCAGTGGGGAAGAAAATCAACTAATTAGCTGTGGGAGTCACAAGCTAAAGTGGGAGATAAGTGGGCTATCAATGTCATCTAGCTTGGCTAAATTTTGCCCGTTCTTTCCTAGGCCCTCGATTTTGCTATGCAATTTTTAGGACCCCGACGTATATTCACAATTGATTTAATTATCGTAGATTTGACATAAAATTCTCTTTATGTAGTGGTAAATCACTCGACATTTGACTTTTCAACTAAGTATCGTATTCTTGAAATGTTATCACCCTGCAAATTTACTCAAAACGGCACAGACAGCTGTCAGAACGAAAATATAGTCAGTATGTCACCGCTTCCATTCAGTTATACAAACGTTTTTGGGTCTGTATTTTTACCACAAACTGCAGCGCTGCAGTTTATTCATTTGTTATGGTTGCCTTGAACGTAAGGGGCATGTTATACAATTTGGACCTCATTTACCTTTAAATGGCCTTTAAATCATGTTCTGGGGGCCTGCTACTGATATGCTCTCTAACTTCTTGCGATTTGATTCTACATGATAACAGCTTTAGTTTGATACCAACCACGATAGTTTATACTTCTTAACTTATTTGTCAGTTATGTTCTTATTCTGAGACAAGACATCAACATTCGTCTCTTTCAGTAAAACGTTTGAAATGATAACCTACTTCACGTTTATGATTTAACCTCAGCAAGTTTCACTTTCATAATTGAGCCATTGTTTGATAACAGTGGCCCAACAACGAGGGGGGGGGGTCGTATGCCGCTCACTTGCCCAAATCCGTTTTAATTTGCACAAAGGTATACAGTTTACAGGAACAATGCGCCGACTTGAGTCCTCCATATCCGCTTACTGACCACGTGCAATAGGTAAAAACGCTGTTTAGAAGTGTTGATAACCATCACTGACGAAAAACACATTAACTCGGGGGTCACATGTCCTGGTTTCCGTAGTTGTCTGTCTTCAAAATGTTCTAACAGACACTTGTACATAATGTGCCCTGTCTCCTTCCTTTTCAAATCCTTGCATGGCTGTAAGCTCACTGCATACCTTGCTTACAATTGTACATAGTTCGTCCTCTAATGCTCCTTTCTTGTGTTTAAAAATGGACCTGTCCAAATAGTTCATAATCTAAACCTAGTGCATTTCAGCTCCAAACACCAAAACGAATTTCGATCTTGCATAACCCGCTAAAAGTTTCATTTTTTCTTACCTTGCCACCCTACTGCCAAAACGTAAGAAGACCAAGTTTCTTCACACATTTTCTGTAGGGGAGGCAATGGGGTCTGATCCTAACTTTCACAATTATGAATAGTCATAGGCCTAAGTGATTTCAGACAGCCACGGGTCAATCATGCAACTGTTATTAAATTCAAATGTAATAACATATGTCATTCAAACATGAGTGAAAAAAACTTATATAGACCTGCATATTATTAAGTCGACCATGCCATCAACCATTTTGCCAATGATTCATTATAATCAATTTTCTTGAACAGATTTTGTTAGACTTTTGATATAAGTGGAGAGGGTTTCAAAAAGGAGGCGGCCATTTAAGGATATAGAAGTAGTGAAAGTTTCGTCAGAAGTGGCACTAATTTCTTTCGGAATCAAGAAATTTATTTGACTTTCAACGTGTTGCTCTCAAGTCCATCGCTGCCAAAACTGATTGAAATCCTTGCTACAGAAATTGGAAGGGTGAAAACTGTCCCAGCCCCCAGCCCGGCTGGATGGGTACATTTTGTCTCAAATATACCCACCTATATGCGCGAGGCTACCACAGTTACGTACAGCGTGGAAGCAGCAAAGAGCGAATTTACCACTACACTTAACTGTCCAGACTCACAATATCTTCACCATCAATTGCACACATAACGTGTTTTAAAATGGTACACTCGAATATTAAACTTCTCAAGGGAAAGTACCGTATAATCACCAACTAAATTCATGGCCGTTCGGGACTGAAGTTCATATGTAATTTTCGGTACGAAGATGTTTTCTTGGAAACCGTCAAAAAGTACACTACCTCAGTTAAAAATGTCAAAATGCAAGAGTAAATGATCCAACCGTCAATGTTAGAAAGCTTCAGATGGCTGGTACTGCAGTTGTAGATCTTATCTATAAAATGTGACAACATTGTGTAGGTTTTTGACTAGTTATTGGATGTAAATGGATGCGACCAAACAAACAACAACAAAAAACAATGTTCATTGCCATGCATTTTACCGTTGATGATAAACACATATTAAAGTACCTTATATGTAGGCTAACGAGTACCCTTTGAATTAAGCTGTAACTGCAATTAAAACTATTGCTTTTTCCATAAGTTGCACATGTGATAGCCAATCGTAAATACCTAGGGTAAACTCTATGGGGATTTGGTTAAACGCAGCAAACAGCGATGCTACCCCTTGACTTCCTCATTGAATTATACATTACATGAGAACTAATACTGATTGTAACATTCTTGAAAAAAAGACAAACCATGGGTGGTCCAAGGTGGGTTTAAGGGGCATGGGCCCAATAGGAGATGGCTGATCCCAAAGGACTTTTCCAATGTCGTCGTGGAGCCTGTATACGTACGATAAAACAAATGCGATAGCCAAAGATACTGTCATGTAGTTTAGCTAGAACACATTTCATTATGTATCAAGGTGGACACCATCTTGTTGTTTACGAGTATACTTCCTTCCCTTTGTCCTAGATCCCCAGGTCCCTTCCTTTTTCCTGTCACGTTTAATTCCCACTCCACATCTTAGTTCCACATGGAAGCTGTATCCCATATTTCCCTGGGTGTGTCCAATTTTACATATTGCAGCCTCCTTATTGGTCATACAATATTGTTGTATCAATAATATTTATTTTAAGGAATGCGTCACAACTTTTGACCGGGGACTGCATTTAGTTCCGAGATTCTTTAGGTAGCTACGAGGTAAGCGGAGCTTTCACACCTAAGCCCGCATGCCTTAGGACACTCGTGCTGCAGCGTGCACATCTCGAAACGAGAGCATCATGTAGGAAGTATCGTATACTGTGTCAAAGAGCAAATAGCTCCAATTTTTACATCGAATAATTTTGTACATATGCCGGCCTTGATTAAAGATAATTTTTTGGAAGACCAATCAAGGAAATAGAATCACGAATCAACTGAAATAAACTTTCCTTCTTTGGATTTATTCTGTGTAGAGCCAAACCCCAAGATCCCGTACCAAGAACTTGCTAAGGCGACTGGCCCAATTGTCGCACAATACCAAGCCCCCTCTCCTTGACGATTAACTTGAATTTGTTCTAATACATGGCAGATTCTTCAATAAACCTCCAACATTTTCCACTTTTTCATATTTTTTTCCTCAGACCCCCAAACTTTCAAAATTCTCTCAAAAGAAGACAATCATTTCCGGCACTTCCGGCTCCAAAACTTGGCAGTTAATATCCTTCCGGCAACATATCACCCTTGTCAAGTCTTCGGGAAGCCTCCCCATCCCCGGGCAAAGGGAATGGTCCCGAGCCGGCCACTTGTAGGGTCATACACTCTCGGTAAACCTTTTTAAGGACGAACTTCAAACCACAAATTTTTTTCTCTACAGTGCGTTCTGACACTTGCTAGCTATCTACATTACAAACTCTGGAAAACTAAAAGCAAGAAACCACGAAGACTAGTGCATGTATTCTAGACTATAGTAAGAACAGTCGTTTTGGGTGGTTTTTCTGACTTAAATGAAAGATCTTAGGTGAACTATGAAAGGTACAAATCTACAGTAGTAATGGCATTGAATTTTAATCATAATATCATCATGCCAAACGAAATTTGAGTACAACAAAACGTCTTGCAACCAGCAAAAAGTGTTATTGTGTTATTTTAGATACCATTACCCTTAAAATGACGTAAATACGATTATTTTGGAAACGGACCATTTATAATAATATCTCGTGAACAAATTTTGGTAGATTTTTGGCTAAATATGTTGTTCCCCACTTTCAAATCTACAAAAACCACTAAAATGTCACTTGTAGGATTTTTGGGGGGTTGAGGTACATTTCGTCATAGATCTATCCGACTACTAAGATACTGTTATGGTATTCTATCTGCCAATATTATTCTTGAAAGTTTCCCGGTTTCTCGATTTACGAACTCTTTTTTTTTCTCAGATGGTAAAGCATTTCGAAAAAAATTTTGTTAATTGTGAAACTACTGTCTTGGTTCTCATTTATTCTTTTTCTCTACAAAATACATACTGAATTAGTTCCATTCATTGTTTAAAATTGTAACTTTTGCTGCTTGCAGAATGCGCACCCTGTGTTAGTTGAAGAAACTTGAAAACGCGAAAAATAAAAAACAAGCTTTGATGTAATGTTGGGCCCAAGGTTGTAATGACATAGAGTCTTCCTTTTGGAAAAAAGAACTCCTTCAATAAAAGCAATAATTTACCATACGAGTTAAATAAAAAATAACGACATCATCTGCTGTTCAAGTGCAGAATATACAACCAACTCTACTCATAAAGTAGCTGAGCCAATAACACCGTCATCTGCTGGTCAAGAACAGAATACGCAACTCCCATCACATTTCAATGGTCTGCACATGTCATTGTCTAATCAGAGGGCTGTAATTTTAGAACATAGCCGAACTTTTATGTCAATCAAAGTGTAAATTACAAATGTGAAATCTGGTTACATCAAACCTAAAATGTATTATAATACTTACCGCTAACGGAGCGTTCGAGTAGTCCATTATTAAATGAATGAATTACTTCGAACTAAGGTGACCATTTTCATAACATGTGTTATCTGTTTTCTCCATTTCCTGGCAAGTGAAACAACCATTGTCCAAACGTCTGATATTAAAGTTATTTTAGCTACTAAGGTGCTATTTTATACTGACCTGAAGGCCTAACTTACTTATTGCAATGCCTAAAAATGTGCAAAACTATGTTCAGTAATTTGATTAAAGCCAAGAACATCAGTGTAACTGTTTATAATGTGGGGAATATAAAGAATGAAAACGAAAAGTTACGTTTTTTCATTCTCCCAAAATTCTACGAATTGAAAATGACTTTTATTTTAATGTCCCATTCATGTTACAGATTTTGTGACAACACAGGTGAATTTAGGTGCATAGTGGAAGGTAAGTATAAACCCCGTAGAAACTTTTCATTTTGTTCACGTTTTTATTTAGTTGACCTTAAATGGTAAGTTGAATGAATTACCCCTCAATGATCATTCCAAGAATCACATGTTATACACACATACAAGATGAGTTTTTAAAAATCTGTATTGGATATTACTCTATAAACTTGCATGCCAAGATGATCCCACAGAACTGACCGGGAATAGGGGAAGTCTGGCAACGAACAGGGAGGATATGCTCTTCACTGCCACTTAATTTTATGACCTTCTCAAGGTTGACTGGTACTGGGTATATTATGACACAGGGGTTTCTTCAAAAGAACACATTTTTCAATAATATTATTGAAAAAATCGGATTTTATGGATAATTTACATCTTTCTCGATCTAATTTCTGTCAAATTCAACCTCCCAGAACGTTATAAATGATAGAAGAAAAGTAAGCAATAAATCACAATAACTTAACACCTGTTCGACAGCTGTTAAACTTACTCCCTGCCGTCAAAAGAGTTGGCATCATAGAATTCTGTGGTTAGCAATGACTTGGTAAATAAAATGGAATATTTGTAAAAAGACCTGCTAGGTCAATAAAGCTCAAGTGGGGGAGTAGGTGCAGCTAGGAAACACCTCATTTATGAGGGTTGCTTTATGACGAGATAGATTTTAGGCTGATGGGTATTTTATTGGTTTGTACGACTGAGTCTTCTGTGGGAACAACTTCTCATGTGGCATATCATTCTAAAGTGGTGATTTGGAACGAGCAGTAAAGCTGCTATCTCACGAAGACAAATTCCACTTGCGTATGGTTTGCGACTAAAATTCGCAAATTCGTCAAATATTAGTTAAACAGTAGCAAAACTGTCGTCTGAATTCGCAGGTTTCACAAAAGCATCGAATGCAATTTTGAACATGTTCAAACTTTTTTGCGACTATTTTGCGGAAGTTAAACGCCAAATGTTAGCGAAGTGTTAGCAAAACAGTCTCGTTAATGTTACACTCTCGTCGCACTAACGTCGCACGATTTTTGAGAATTCTTCCAAGGCCGGATGGGTCCTTGTTTTTCACGACATTAGGGATTACTTAGTACGAGGTTAGTGCTAATATTTTGGGACTATTTGGGTAGCTTTGGCGTTCCTATCTTCACGTAAGATACATTCACTTAATTCGCACGTTTATGTTGACTATTGCGTTTTTCAAAATGCAAAAGTGGCAAAAATAAATGTGCGAATTTGTCTGTATGAGATTGTAACTTTACTCAAGAAGACACATTCGCACCTTTATTTTTGCAACTATTTTGCGTTCAAAAACGCAATAGTCGCAAAAATAAATGTGCGAATATGTCTTCGTGAGATACTAGCTTAAAGGTGTCACTCTATCCCTCCGAAGATTATTAAAGTAATGCGTTTGTAACTTTAGAACGTTAACAATGAGTATAAGTATCAAATTTTACTTGAATGAGTGTTTGACTGCCTTTACCTTCAGAACCAACTTATCGATGTGAATTTGATAAATATTCTTATGAAAATGGGGAAGTTTTTACTTCAGGAACTGGGGACTGGTAAGTAAGACATAGTAAACAATATTACGGAATCTTAAGCTATAAAAGGAACTGTGTTAAAGGACATTTTGGCTAAATTTATCAGGGATAGAGCTCAAAAATTTACTTTTAAAAAGGTTGAGTGTTTCGTGCAAAAAATTTCACAACAAGAATTCTTTTCTTTAACCGTTTCACATTTGTGTTTCGCTTGTTTTTTTCTGTTGTAGTATCAGGGACGGCGTTGAAAAATTGCAGAATACCCTCCATGTCCCTTGGACAGAAACGTAATGCAGAATGTTCCCCTAGACAATACAGTGTACACAGCAGAATAAAATGTCTGCGTACCCATGGTAGGAAAACTCTGTCCCGGAGGCATTCTTTGTATTCGGTAGTTGAGTTTACTACATCTTTTATTGTACCTATTACGGTACCCCGACGAAATTTGGAAAGGTTCCCTGATGGGAGAGGGAAGAATTCGGGGGGGGGGTGGCTCCTCCACTGGGTATTATGAGCAGGAGACGCGGCACTCTGTGTATTTCAATAAGGTTTCTGTTTATATCTATCATATGTTCTGTAAGTCCTTGATGTTAAACTAGTGTATAGCTTTAGCAGAATTCTTCTTTTCAAATTTCAAGTGTTTGCAACAATGGTGATATTTCATGCACCGAAGGAGTCCAACCTGGTGAGTCATTGCCTCATAGCAACTTCCTCTTTGTTAATTTCATTTAATGTTATCTCACGGTAGTATAATGAATACTAGTAAAGACAAGGTCCGTCAAGTGAGGTACATTTACGAAGGCATCTTATGTCAGATATTGCAGCAAAAGTCCTCTGACTACATAGCAGTATCTTCAACGTTGACATCAGTGGTCAAATTTCTTGTGAGTACCGTAGCTCATAAAATCTGCACCAGACTCCAGTCCTAAAGGTGAGCAAAAAATAGTCGCGCTACGAGCTCAATGCACGTCATCACGTTTCTCCTGGTTTAAGGAGGGAGTTGTTAGGACCTCCTGGTTAAAGGTTTTATAGTAAAATCATGAACTTCACTTCCAGTAATTCGTATCACTTTTCATGTCCGAGCATGACTTGAAAACTCAATGAGCTGTCTTTTAAGTTAGGGCCATCTTTTTATTACCTTTGTGTAGACGATACATGTTGAAATGTATGTAGTATGAAATTATGACCCGTAGCGTCGTTAAAGCGGGCAAGGGGCGACTTTGCTAACTTTTTATCCTCTGGGGAGTTTACTAGCTGGTGCTGTCAGTGATTTTGTCGGTACATGCTGCTCTGTAAATTTTGCTCTACCAATATTGAAAGTAGCCTATACGTCACGTTCATTCCACGTATCTTATGTGTGTTTCAACTCCTCTGCTGGTGATTTTTAATTGCTTTAAATTGATTGGAAATGATTTTTCGGGGAACTTCAAGTCGACACATTATAACTGTTCTACTAATCTTAGGTATAGACTGTATGATGCCAAAGATTTTACCAAGTTACACCTAATTAAAGGACAGTTGGACTCTTGTGATCGTTATTCCATCTCGTACAAAAGTGGGTCATGTATATTTTCCTTACTAAAATTAATGTAAGAGTACATTCTAGAACAAAATCAGGACGATATAAGCGCACATAGCGCTTTTCTGGTGCTTAGGAATGTTGCCACTTTTACCAGTACTGGTAAAGCTTTATATGAATGTTCAGTTGATCATCGGCATATCAAAAACTTCACAGACGATCTCTCAACGAGTCCACCAGTTACCCCACAATAAAGCAGCCCACAGACTACCCAAAAAGGTGCTTTCGTTTGGAAAAGCGACCTTACATTTACCAATTATCACTTCCCCTTTTATGCAGTCTGAATTCAGAGATGTCGTAACGTGGCTTCTCAAGTGCTTTACCTCAACGTATACTTATCTCAATTACCAGACGTCAGAGTGATCGCAGAAAAACAATGTTTAATTGTTAAAAAGCTTCGGGATATGGGGCACTTGCCTATTCCAAATTGTTCACACTGCACTAAAAATTCCATAAATTGTATCTTGGTGTAGCTGTACTGAATGCCAGATGTTTGAAGAATTGCAGTTATGGTGTTTAATTTCAATTTTTCCCCTTAGCAAGACCCCAGGCGTTGGAAGGAAGAGCTCCTTTTAAAAGAGTGAATCTCTCTTTTTGTAAGGCCTTGTACCCGCTCGGGGTTCACTTATCAAATTTATCAAAAATATTTCGAAAGATATTATATTACTTTTGGTTGTATGGAACTCATTTACGTTTTCAAACTGATGGAAATCTTTGCAATTTAGTGTAAAATGACCGTCCGGGCTGTTGGTTCATTACCAATATCTTGTCGGAGCAATCAACATTTTTTTGCTCTTCCCTCCCCCCTCAGTTTTGTTACCCTGGCTATGTTATTGATAATGACCTACGGTAATGGATATCTAGCTTAACAGTTGTCTACGTTTTGCATGTATACCTTTATTATAGTAACAAAATCGTCGATACCCATTTCTTGCTAGAATTGGTGTGTTACACCTCATCAGCAATAATCGATGAATTATATGGTATCGAAACTTGCGAGGAAGATTCTGTTTGTCTCGTGGGACGAGTTACACAAACATTAGGTAAGATGTAATTCTGTTTATGGTTTTAAAATCAGCACTGTACCGATTTATAAAACATTCCCTCACGTTAATGTTATCTCAAATTGATTAATGGTGTCCCCATTCTTTGTAGGTCGTACAAATTATCTATTAAAATCTACTGTTACAAATGACAACCATCTCCCCATCCATGAATGAACTTCAGTTTTGGAGTATTCTAAGATCCTAGGTTCATAGTTCTCGTTTGAGACACGATCATTGTAAGCAACATTTTTTTATCCGCAAAGAACAATGTAATTTTAGTCTAGTTCGCTCTTCCTTTACTCCTATTTACATATGTGTACCATTATTGCCTGCAATAACCGTCTGACAAACCGATAACACCGAGGGAATACCTATGATTTATGACCTAAGACCTAGCCCTTTCTTCTCCATTTTGACTTCACCGTGTCAACACGTCCTTAACCAAAGTCTGGTAAAACCATCCAAAAATTTAGTGAACTTAATGTCTTTTCTTGTTGTTTTCGGCGAGTTTGCAGTTCTTCACCGTGGGATACCTCCTGTCATCGGAATCATGAGTATTCTTCTTCTGTAGAGCTAGTTTCGAGTTTTTCGCCTTTGCGCGATCCTCCCCATTGAGTTAGTACAGGTACTAGTCTCTCGCCGCCATTTTGTTAGCCTTCTGCGTCATTCTTCCCACTTCCCTTTTGGTCCGTGGGCAGACCGCCTCCAGTTTCTTTCTTCCTTCTCTGTGGGTGTTCCCCTTGATAGGAGAGGTTCTTTTCATGTGTATAGTTCTTTTCTGATCGTTTTATGACACATTGCATCTCTTTCAGGTACTTTTTGCTATTCGTCATTTGGCATTTCATTTTGTATCTCTTTCAGATGATCGGCAGTTGTGTTTTGTATCTTTTTCAGGTACTGCCGGCTGACGTAACTTCTCATGTTTCGTTATCTTTACATGTGTTACTGTTAAGCTATCGATCTCGTAGCATAATAGTGTTATTATTTTCGTAGCTATCGATGTTTTTCTCATTTGTGCTCTCCCCGGCTTCCCGGTTCTCCCTAGTTACCTCCTTGGTTACCGACTCCGGATTTTTCTCACTCACTCAGTGCTTTGTTCCGGGTTTCCTTCGTTCTAGCCGGGAGGCCTCACTATTGTGTTCTGGCTCCCTGTAGTTGTTTTTATCCTTGAGTCAGAGATGTCTTTTCTCCGGATTTCCGTTCGACACAATAGTCGGCTTTCCGGAGCTATGCTTTTAGATTGTTGTTCCGCCTGTGTACTTTTTCCTTATCGTACTTGAACAGATTCTTCGAAGTGTTCTCAATACAAGAAATTCAAAACATTCGTGAACTGGGATTTCCACGGTCTGTGTCCTGCTTGTCGTCAGTGTTCCAGAGATAATCCCTGTCAGACTTGCTAAGACTGGTCGCCTGCTGAATAGGACCTAATTAGACAACGATCAGAGGAAAGAGGCAAATCTATTCTGAAGAGAAAGTCCTCCAAGTCATCCAATCCCTCGTCGAAGGGATCTAGAGGCCGCGCCTCTAGTGGCCCGGCTTCTATTAAGAGTAAGACTGGCAATAAACCTGATAAGGGCGGCGTCTTAAACAAAGCCAGTAAAAAGAATAAGTCCGGCAATAACACTGATAAGTACGGCGTCTTGGCTCAATCCAGTGTTCCGTCTTCGGGTTCTACTACTAATCCCCCGACATCACTCCATCCGTCGAATCTTCCGGCCGAGGCTCACTATTCCTTGGAATCCGACAGCTGTGCTCCAGTTCTAACCAGAGAGTACTGGCTTTCGTACCCCTGTTGCCAAGGAAACCGGGGAAGCCGCTACTCTTGGGAATCCTGGTCAATCCAGAGATACCGGGGATTCCAGAAGTCCCGGCGATCGGTGTTTGGACAGTGCTCCGTTCGGGACCCCTAGTTCTCCAGCAGTCTGCGACCAGCCTCGGGCCTTGCAATCTTCAGGCTCCACCGCCTACGGCCTCTCATCCTTTCCAGGAGACTACGGATGCTTACGCCCTAGGTTTTTCCTCGGACCTTAACTCTAACCCTACCAGGAATTTCGAAGGCTTTTCCGAGAGAAGTCGTTCCCGTCACAGGTCTAAGTCAAAGAAGAAGAGGAGACATCGCTCTTCCTCCTCGTCTTCTAGTTCAAAGAAGAGCCGCAATCGTCATAAGAGACACCATTGCTCCGATACGACCTTTCCAACGGAAGCTTTGTCAAAGTTAATCGCCATACTCTCTCAGTCCGTGGGACCAACCGGCGACCTCCTCTCCTTCCGCTCCAGCAACTCAACAAATTTATGCGAGTTTGGAGGATTCGTCCGCAGGCAAGGTCTCGTACGCTGAAGCCGAATTCCCCGTGGAACAAGACTCCGTCGTTGATCAGCAGAATCCTCTTTCCCCTTGGCTCCTGATGCTGACTCAGCGGACTCTGAGGACGAGGCCCCTCTTATGGGTACATCCATTTCCAAAGAGGAATTTAAAAAAGCCGTGGGAGTCATAAGTAGTCAGCTGGGGTTCGACTCTACGCCTGGTACGGAGCCTTCCACTTCCAGGAAATCAAGTCTCTCCCTGAATAAACCACGGGTCTCTCACCGTTTACACATGCCCGATGTCGCCGAATGTATGGATCGCTTCGACTTTCAAGCTAAATTCAAGAAGTGGTGAGCCTACCCGAAGAGACAATCCCTGGACTTCTACATCGATGAAACCGACTAGAAGGCATTCTTCTCGTGCCCGCCTATTCCAGATGCCTGCCTCGATAGGTTGAAATCTTCTGACGTCGTCGATAATAAGGGAAAGTTTCGTTTCTCCTCTTCCAAGAAAACCTTCAACACCCTTCACGACTTCGACACAGCTGCATGTACGGGAATGAAGTTTTCTTCATCACTCCTCCTCATTGCGGAGGTCCTCTCAAAGTCCTTTAGGCAACCTGGCACTGAAGAAGTCTCTAGGAAGGACACAGGAGCCCTAGTCAACATTCTAGGACCGGTTGCCCGTCTTGCTTATGAACAGTTTGCCAAGGTAGCTGTAAGAGCCACTAGAGACAGGCGAGAACTTGTTCTGGATTCCATCCAATCGCCCTCGGACGATATAAAACGCCGTTTCATGGAACTCCCGCTCTCAGTTCCGTCTTCCAAGCCTCGTAGATCACCTCGCCGGTCACGTTTCAAGCGGCTTTCCAATTTGTCGGCCTTTCCTCCCAGAAAGTCTCCCAGCGCCCCGAGAACTCAACGCAATAGAGCAAAGAATCAACCTTCGATGCGAAACCCTCGGACACTTCCTCCTCATCCAACTTCAACCGTCGCTCAGGAAGAGATTCTTTCCGCGGTCCCCCTACCGTCCAACTCCCGGCGGTGGGGGGGGGGACTTTTAACATTTGCAAAACTGGGAGGTCCCGTCGCCGGACACTTGGGTCCGTCGCACCATCCAACAAGGCTACAGATTCGAAGTCACCAGAAACCCTCCAAAGTTTGGCCTCTTCAAACCGACTCCTGTTCCCAGGTCGAAGGACCAAAGACTGGCACTAGAGAAAAAAATCTCAGACCTCATTCAGAGAAAGGCCGTATATGTCGCAGAGAAAGAGCAATCGACCAATCTCTACCGCTCCTCTTTCTTCCTAACACCGAAGAAACCCGACACCTGACGTCCAATCATCAACCTCAAACCACTCAACAGGGCTTACATCCGTCGCAAGAGGTTCAGGATGGAACCTCTAGCAGTCATCCTTCCGTCGCTCCAAACAGGTCTCTTGGCAACGTCAATAGATTTGAAGGATGCCTATCTTCACGTCCCGATCCATCCATCACATCAAAAGTTTCTGGCGTTCAATTACCGAAACACAGACTACTGTTACCGAGCTATGTCGTTTGACCTCTCCGCCGCTCCACGCGGATTCACCCGAGTCACGAGAAGTTCTAGCCTTTTTCCGGAGAAAGGGAATTCACGTTTTTGCCTACCTGGACGATTGGCTTCTTCTCGCCCACTCCTCGGCCGAGGCCCTAGAATGACCAACTTCACCATCGACCTTCTAAAACATCTGGGTTGGGTGATCAACGAACAAAAGTTCTCCCTAACCCCAATCCAGAAAGTTACATATGTAGGAGCCGTACTGGATTTCCGGGAAGGAACCTTCACTCCTACTTCAGAAAGGGTCCATTCTCTGGTAGACCTATCTTCCTAACTGCTCAACCACCGTCATGCTCCAGCCAAACTCTGACTTTGACTACTAGGCCTGATGGCCAGCTTGATGGACGTGATCCTGTATGGCAGATTGTTCATGAGACCTCTGCAGATGCATCGTCTGAAATACTTCAAACCTTCCAGCAGTCCTCTGTCCAAACTTGTTCCTGTGACGGAGGAAATCCGTCCTCATCTTTATTGGTGGGTGTGTCAACACAATGTCGCTTCCAGGAGGACCTTCTCAGAACTCAAACCGAGAACCTCCATTCTGACGGACACCTCGCTGACGGGATGGGGAGCTGTCTGGGACTCTCCTACTACGCCCTCGGGAACCTGGGGTCCATACTAGACGATCCTGCACATCAACCTTCTGGAAATGGAAGCGGTTTTCTAAAGCGCTCACCCTTTGGAAAACCCACCTCAAGGACCACCAGTAACAGCTCTGTCCGACAATTCAACGATGGTATCCTACATCAATCGACAAGGGGGCACCAAAACTCCGTTCCTCTGCCAGAAGACTTGGAGCCTTCTCCATCTATGCAGACACCACAACATTCAACTCAGGGCTATTCATCTAGCGGGGCAACAAAATGTGATGGCAAACGTCCTGTCCATAGGGACACTGTCGGAAACAGAGTGGTCAATCTCTCAGACGTGGGACAATCACATCTTTCAAATCTACAACAGACCGTTGGTAGACCTATTCGCCTCCACGACTAACGCCAAACTTCCAACGTTCTGCTCCAGGTCCTACCACCCACAAGCTTGGAGGACGGACGCTTTGGCCATTCATTGGGAGAACCTTTATACGTATGCATTTCCCCCGTGGTGTCTCATCCAGCGAGTTTTACTGAAATGGAGGGAGCCTAAAGCAACACTTCTCCTGGTGGCCCCTTACTGGCCCAATCAGCCGTGGTTCCCGATCCTTCTCGAGATGTTAGTGGACTTGCCATTCAAGTTTCCAATCCGGGACAGCCTTCTTACCCAGAAAGGCGGAAAGATATTCCATCAGCGTCTCAAACACCTTCACCTGGCTGCATGGAAAGTTTCATCAGACATTTCACTGATAAAGGACTTTCACGTGAGGTTGCTGTCATTGCATCCAACGCCCGACGTCCATCTACAGTGTCGACTTATGATTCACGACTCTAGGTTCAAATCCTGGTCAGCGGAGAGAGGTATCAATCCCGTGGATGCACCAGTAAATTCAATTGCAGACTTTCTGCTCCTGCTCTTCTCGGAAGTCAAATAGGTCCGCACCGTCAGGAATTACTGCTCATGCATCCTCTAAAACCTGGTTCGACGGAGTAAAGCTTGCAGATATTCTCAAAGCGGCAGCATGGAAGACGCCTCCCACTTTCGTTTCTTGCTATCTCACCGACGTGCTTTCCAGGGAGGGTGCCTTCTCAAGGTCAGCTCTGGGGGTTCTGGTTACCCGTCGTCGTCCGGTCCTCCCACCGACGTCTCGTTGCTAGTCTGGATAAATATGTGAATAGGAGGTAAGGAGGAGCGAAATAGACTCCCCAAAACTCGTCTGGCTTGGAAGTCTATGAGCGACGATACTTACCTCCTATTTACATCCCGCCTCCCACCCCGAGGGACTCCGACCGTCTCCATTTCTGACCGGAAACCATCTGATCATTCCTACTATCCATTTGGGACTCAAGAAATGGCCAATCGTTCAACCATGGCAACCACTCATGTCGAATAACCAGTTGGTCCACCGTCGAGTCTTACCAACGGTACCTTTCCACAAGTAGCCATATCGCCTCTACGTGTATACCCGCTACGAATCGGTTTGATACGTATCATCGTCGAATAGGAGATCATCCGCCGATCTTGCGACCTATTACCGTCAACTTTGAGACGACCTGCCGCGATTTTGTGACCTTTCACGCCAATTTCGACTCTTCATAGCCGACCTCAGACGACTACATCGAGCTTTCCTGCTTAGGTGAGATATGGCGTTCCTTTTGTCCTTTTCTTAGCTTTGCCCCGTGTTTATTTCGGGGGCCCTCCGGGGGTTGGGTCCTTAGTTCCGAGTTTCCAACTCGGTTCGGCAAAATGCAGAAGGAAGGGCTAGGTCTTAGGTCTTAGGTCATATGTATTCTCTTGGTGCTATTGGTTTGCCAGACGGTTATTGCAAGCAACAGTGGTATACATATGTAAGTAGGAGGCAAGTATCGTCGCTCTCAGACTCTCATACCTGACGAGTTTGGGGATTACTAGGCCGCATTTTCACTTTGATCTTAGGTATCTTGTAGATCAATATAACATGGGATTGTTTTAGTTCTTCGTCTGAAAATATAGGAAACATTGTCTTCTGTTCATTCAACTAGTCGAACATTCATTCAGGTTTTGTTGGCTTATATTAAAGCTAATTGCCTCCTATTTCAAATATAGCAATGGCTATTTCTTAAAGGTTGGTGAAACTAGTGTTTGACTAAGTCGTCACAGACTTTGTCGGGGATAGTGTTAATGACATAGATCATAACAGATGTCTAGTGAAGGAATAATGCAATGGTTGGAATAAAAAAAAGAAAGTACAACCTGCAAGTTGACGTCATGTTAGCATCGCTGGAAACGTTGCCTGAAAATTTGCAACATTGTCCACTTCCTATTATTTAAAGGTGACATTGTTGAAAATTATTCAAAGACAATTTAAGATAGTTCTCAAAACTAGGTAACTAGGTGGCCCTTTAATCTAGAATTGCAAGAATGTATACTTTAGAGGTTGGAAAATTTTCATTCATCAAACTCCCATTTTCATAGCTTACACCGTTGCTGAGATATAGAATGTTAAAATTTATTCACTTTGTTCAACATAGTTGATTGCGCAATAATTGGGATGCCCATTTTCTATAAACCACACTAACAGCCTTCGTTTTGAAATGAACATGTTGATGTGACTTTCAAACATTTAATGTTCCCTTGCATATTTTATTGTACGGGGAGGACACATATAGACAAGTCAGCAAATAATAGTAAGACAGTGATCACATTTTGATCAAAGGTAGAATGACATTTAAAAAAAGTAAAACAAAGAAGGTTATTTCAGTAGCATAAGATTGACATCACAAATTATTGCGTAATCTAAAATTTTAAACTGAGGGAATAAGCTTTAAAATTCTACATCACAACTTGGGAAGTCCTATGAAGATGGAAGTCGGACCATTCGCATGCGTTTTTCAAGCTTTGCAAGATGTATTTTTGAAATTCAAGGCTTTAGATTAACTAACTTTACGGACTTTGACTTAGCAGATGATGTACATTCACTCATTAAAATATGTATTGAAAGTAAATCTCAATAGCGGGTTGTTGTAAATGTTTTAACGACAAATATTGCATGTGTGTGTATGTGTGACTGTTTAAGTGGGACTATTGCTACAATTTACCCAATTAGGAACTTATCTGTTTCAGGTGGAACAATTACTTCTTCTATGTTGATTTTACTACAGTTTACATTGATTTTTATGGTTTATGTAGCGTTCTCCATAACTACCTATGTGAGAGGCTGTTACAAGAGAGAACTATTGGAAATTGAATCTGGCTGTACCACCTCTTATGAAGACGTTCAAGAAATATTCCCAGATTACTATAGTGGTGAAGTCTTCAGTATTTGTGTGTGTAATACATCGTTTTGTAATGAAAGGCAATCTCTAGAAGACCCACTTCCAGGCAAGTAGTCAGAATCAAGACTTTGGAAAAGTCTTCTTTATGACGATTTTATTTTCACGTCGAAGCCGTAGCAAGATATATATATATATATATATATATATATATTATTGATTCCTTGACGAAGTCAGGCAAGGAATCTATGCGATGGTGACGTCGTGTGTGTGTATTTGTGTGTATGTGACGCCTAGCTTGTAAACACGATATCTCAAGATAGCAATGACCGACACTTTTCATATTTGGTAGAAAGATTCGTCACGTTGAGAGAAAGAACTCTATTGTTTTTGGTGGAGGTCAAAGGTCATCTGAGGTCACAAGAGGTCAAAAGCCTAAAACCTTGTAAACACGATATCTCAAGTTATTAATGATCGGCACTTTTCACATTTGGTATGTAGTTTGTCATGTTAAGAAGGAGAATCCTATTGTTTTGGTGGAGGTCAAAGGTCATTTGAGGTCACCGGAGATAAAACTGCAAAAACCTTGTAAATGGCTTGTAAACACGATATCTCGAGATAGCAATGACCGACACTTTTGATATTTGGTATATAGATTTGTCATGTCCAGGGAAAGAATCCTATTGTTTTTGGTGGAGGTCAAAGGTCAGTTGAGGTCACTGGAGGTAAAATTGCGAAAACCTCGTAAATGGCTTGTAAACACAATATCTTGAGGTAGCAATGACAGGCACTTTTCATATTTAGTATATACATTTGTCATATTCAGGGGAAGAACCCGATTGTTTTTGTGGAGGTCAAAGGTCATTTGAGGTCAATAGAGGTCAAAAGCCGAAAACCTTGTAAACATGATATCTCAAGATAGCAGTGACCTACACTTTTCATTATTGATATGTAGATTCGTCATGTTGAGAGGAAGAACCCTATTGTTTTTGGTGGAGGTCAAAGGTCATATGAAGTCATTGGTGGTACGGAAAAAGAGATATTGCTTTCTAAGTAGGTAGATATGATAAAGCAACAAATTATAAATAAGTAGCAGCAGACAGCTTTATTGTAGCTTGTTCCGTTCTAGAGATATGGCTATTTATTGCAATGACATGATGCCACCATAAGATGACTTGGAGCAAGTCTATAATGTCCTATCAGAGC
>WURT03472305.1:0-22132 GCA_009936505.3 Holothuria glaberrima | reverse complement strand
TTTGTTGAAGAATACTACATATACGCAATTCTTTGACGAGTGGCATTCACAGGTTCGTAAAATTTTCGTTTCCTTATAGGGGTGGGGGGGGGGGTAATTACTTGTTAATTAGTGCTCACCTGATAGAAATTTTTTCCCAGTTACCTCTCTTTCATCGAAAGGGACCTGATCGTTTATAAAACAGGATAGATTAAATAAATAGTCTTACAAATGCAATATTTCCCTTTAAAGTATACTTAAAACTAGCGGAAAATTGTGCACGAAATTTTATCTCCATTTATCGCCAGAAAGACGTTTAAAATCTCTCTTGTAAGGTGCTAAGGGCATATGAGACCAGTGGTGCCGCGAGGATTTGGTGATTAGGGGCTTATGTTGTAATCTTACCGCAGACCCCCCACAAGTCAGTGTAATTTGTGCATATACTTACCGCCATGGAATACACCAGCGTCAGATCCTTAGTTTGTCTTCTGGTGCAGGCAACGTCCTGTGGGAGAGGTCTAACGAGGGACAACAGTGATTACATAGGGGGCTGAACTAGTGATATTTTGGCAGTGGCAGGGCACCCATTCTACAAAAATGTATAACCATAAATACATACTTCTACTCTTTCATATCACGCTACAGTTGTTACTCAAATAGGTTACTGGGGATATGAGACGGCTCTAAGATCATCCCTTGATGCAAGGTACCTGCACATGTTCGAGATGTACCTCTGTTTTTCGGAAGAGCGAATTGGTCCGAATATTACTACTTTGTGGTCATGAGATGTGGAGCCTTGGCGAATGCGGCGAAGCCCGGGTAAAATTTGCATCAGAAATCGTTTCCACGACAGAACTCCCATGCAGAATGTGAGTTTTGGACATTAAGCTTGTAAACACGATATCTCAAGATATCATTGAGGTACAGTTTTCATATTTTGTAAGTCGATTTTTCATTTTAGAAGATAAGTTTTTATTGTTTTGGTAGAGGTCAAAGATCATTGATGTCACCAGATGTCTGGCCGGAAAACCCTGTAAGCGCGATATTTCAATTTAAGATAGGAATGACGCATGTGTTTAATTTTAGTGCATAGGTTTGTCTTATTAAAAAATCATTCTGTTTTGTTGGGGATCAAAGTTCATCCGAAATCACCCAGGTGAAACAACAAAAACATTGTATATTGCTCATGAACACATCTCAAAAGGCTTAGACAGTGACGGATGTCATTCTTGCATGTAGATGTCATATATTGCGCAGAGCTCCTCGAAGAAACTGGAAAATTTTTCCGATGGGGGGGGGCAGAGTTCAAGCGAAGAGGGTGGCCCTCCCAAAATTATGAAGGAACACTGTACTCGGGCAGATATTTGGGAAATATCGGACACTTTTCTCAGGCAATGCAGGTTTTCAGAGCAAAAACGGCTTCGCCCTCTGCATAAATATCCAGTACACCAAAAGATCATGGAGTTGCTACCTCGGATACATGGCTCTTTCAAAGTAGTAAAGAGCTTCGGGAATGCTAAATTGCAACTTGTCCTTTGAATGAAAGTAAAAAAAAAAGATAACAATTTCACATATCTGATGAGTCCCTCTTTCCACATCACAAACTAGCATAAGTAGCTCATGTTTATTAATGATGTAATGGTAAAGCTGTAGTTGTCTTGCTAAATGGTTTACATTTGGTACATTTTGGTGGGAATTGCAACTATTCTTAAAGTTTCAAATACTTTTTACATGAAATAGTCAGATATGAAATATACATTTTCATAGATGTTTGGTTTGAATGGAAAAGTTTCGAATTGTCAATCATATCATTTTTGACATCAAAAAGGATTTATTCAATCGAAAAAACTGGGTAGAATATTATAGACTTTAAAATGCTATTTACATCCAATAAACAGATATTACATTTGGGTTTTAAATAAACGTTTTTGTATTACGTCTATGTTGCAAATACTTTCCAAGCATATGGTCCCAATTTCTTGTAAAATAAACATATATCAAGCCCGAGAATAGTCATGAAGTTATCATTTTACTAAAACGTCATTCTTTACCTGTCAAAAGTAAAGCTGGAGAGTGCAAAACTATCATAAAAGTATAGATTCTATTCCTTATTATGGTATTTTATGTGCTTACTACCCAAGTTACCGCAAAAGGTTTATTGGGCAAATTGGTTACCGTATCTCATTTATTCTCTTATTGACCCCCACCCGAGCCTTCCGGCATACACTTCCTTCCGAGGATAGCTTTCAGTTCAAGCACAATCAGGAGCCAAGCTGGATGTACGGAAGGGAGTTTGCTGAATTGGAAAGGGGGTTTGCTGTAAAGAAGGGTTCGCCCGAAACCCTTAAACCTCCTCCGGTTACGAGCATGAAGGATACTGCCAATTGTTAAGTTGTCAGTTCAGTCATGTAAAAACTATCGGAAAATGATAATGACTCAACACACTAGTCAACAGAATTACAATCAAACTATATGTGACATTGCACTTCATTTTATTCAGCCTAATTGTTTCTTTACAGCAGCAGATAAAACATGTGCAAGATACAATTAAATTTGATGTACATAAACAAGCAGTTGTAAAAGGAAGAGCTCTAAAAAGATAGGAATCTTAGCAAAGTATAGCACCCCTTGCACAAAAAGGAGCTAAAGTAAAGAAATACAGAAGAAAGAGAAAAAAGTTAAGTCTATCAATGTACTAAGGCCATGTTTACATGGTATTTAAAGTAACTACAAAAATGCAATTAATATTCCATAACGCTTTGCTGAGTTAATTTTTACTTACATAAAGGGGTAGACTACAGCCGTAGGGGGGGGGGAGAATTCCAAACATTGATAGCACGTGTTCCCAGACTAAAGTGACAAACATTTGTGCGCCATGGGTGGTTGTGGATATGATTTGCATTGCGAGTGCTATAGCTATGAACGTCATTATTTCTGTGGAAAAAATCTGTAAAGGAAGGCGGTAAAGTGTGATTTAAAGCTTTGTGTGCAAAATAAACAGTATTCACTCGGACCAAATCCTTCAATTATGAAGGGATTAAATAGTCGGAACAAAGGACTGGTGTGATCACTGGAGTCAGCTTGAGCAATGTGACGAATAGCTCGTTTTTGTAAAATAAATAATCAAATTAGATTTTTATTGGTGGGTCCAGCCCCAGATAATGGAACAATACGACAGGTGGGGAAAAACTAAGCTTTGATAAAGGGTTTTAAGAAGAGCCTGGGGAAGATCATGCTTTAATCTGAAATCACACCAACTTCGAGCTATCGTTTTTGAAAGTGAGTAGATTTGGTCGTTGCAAGTAAGCCTACAGTCAATGTTTACCCCGAGAGATTTGGTGGAATCTACCTTGCTTATTTCTTTATCATTCATTTGGAGATGTTTATTCCACTTAAGTGTGTACTGAAATGTGTTGCACTAAGAGCAAACATAGCTAGTTTTATCGACATTGACAGCTGATTGGCAGCGAACCACTTATAGTAATTGTAAAGTTCTCTACAAACAATGAAATAAAATACACCTATATAACCACTTTCAAAGAAAATAGTGGTTTCACCAGCAAACAGCACGGCCCCTTTGAGCTTTAGAGAAGACATGGTAGTGGTCATTTACATAAATAATGAACAGAAGCGGTGATAAATGGATTCTTTTGGTACGTCATACTTAATTTCACGAAAATCAGATTCATTGCTTTTTACAGATGTGAACTGAGCCTACCAGTGAGTTAGCTATCAATCCATTTAAAAGCATTTTGTCGTATACCATAGAACTCTGGTTTATGTAAAAGGAAATGATGATCAATAGTGTTGAATGCCTTTGAGAGATCGAGGAATACACCGACCGTGGTTTTCTTATGATATGCGGTTACTGAATAACATACTCTTGGCGTTAATCTAGACATTTTGTTAACTGAGAAAACCTTTGATCGACTAGATACAAAACCAAGTGATACAGTTCTTGTGCAACGGCGTACAAATGAGGGTAGTCCTCCCTAGGAACTAGCCCTGAGTGGGTATCATACCCCAATCAAAAATCCTAAACAGTGAAATGTTCTAAACAGTAAATTAGTTAAAGCTGTACAAAAGAAAGCACCATTATGCGTTTAAACGACTTTACTGAGAGGAAAAAAATCATTCTCCCCTCAGACCTTTCCACTAAGAATATTACTACATAAAGTGAAGAAGGAAGGATTAGCTGAGAGGGCCGAATATCTCAGGTACTCTACTATTCTGAAGTGCTTTGAGTTTGATATTTGTAAAACGTTGCTCAAATAATTGTACCACATCTCATAATTGAACTCTGCATCTTATTTGGGAACTTTGAAATAAGCAAATGTTCTTTAAAAATAGTCAAATAGTTCGGCAGTCCTGTAGTGAACCTTGCAACATCATCTAAGTTCTATTTCCAATGGATATTACTTGTTATGGCATTCAGGATTACAATAACAGCTGTTGGCTCCAGAGGTCAAAACCCGAATCTTATAAAAAAACAACATCCTAATACAGGAAGCATTTGTACTTTTCATATTTGGCTTTTGGATGTGTTATGGTCAGAAGGTGAACCCCATTTTTTTTTATAGAAATCAAAAGTTGCACGAGGTGTTTTCAGTACATAAAACAGAAAAGACCTTGGAAATTGCTAGTAAATGCAATACTTCAAGATGCAAAGTTTAAGTTGATACCTTTGATACCCTGTGGGCTTTCTGTTTGCATTTGCGATTACGTTTAAAAATATAAAAAGTCTATCCCATGGAATTTGAACACATAAATTTGGATTTAGCGTACAGGAAATGACCTGCAAGCACATTCTTCAAAGCAGTTTCAGGGCAAAGCGTCTCGATTTTTTTATGTAAAAGGGCTCCCTCTATTCAGTAGCACGCCGCTGTTTACTGCAATTCTTTACAGTTTCAGAGTTTTGACCCAAACATTAAGATTCTACGTCCTCAAATGCACAGGAACACACACTCAAACCTTTCAAATCCCCAATCAGGAAGTGAACGAGGCCTTCCTTTGCACAATTTGGCGGCCGGCCATTTTGTTTATGCTAATTACAAACACGCTCAACACTGCCAGAGTGCCAACAGCTATTTTTAATCCTGGATACCATAAAAGCAATACCCATCAAAAAAAAAATTTAGACGATATTGCAAGGTTAAAGTGGAAATTGGTTTTGGCGACTGGACTAAAAGTCTTATCAACCATGTTGAAGAGGTTTTACATATTGAATGAACATGTGTGTCCCGATTATAATATAGCTTCAACAAACCACAGATGTCATGCCTTGACCTGGATTAAGTTGAAAGGAATATTTCCACCCCATGTGGTGTTTTGTCAACATTATATGCGTTTCTAAAAGGTCAGCTCCATACAATGTGAACAGAGAATATCTCTTAAATTAACAATACTTCCAAGATCTTTCGCAGGACAACCCCTTTAGCTTTGGAGTTCCAACGGCTCAAAACCGTCCTTGTTTACTGTACTCCTCTGGTTCCCAATTAATCCTCTCCGAGCGTGTTGGACAGCTCTGGTAGTTAAAAGAGAATTAGAAATAAATCAACGGAATAGGAAATCACGCACTGAGTTTGTATATTGTTTGGAAGTAGACAAGATAGAAAGCCAGAAAGCCCAAAGGCTTATAGTAATTCCTTGCTGAAAGGGAATGATTTGTTGCACTGACTCGGTTCATCAAACAAATTTACACTTCCTGACTTTTTCATTTTTACGGTGTTTGCACATCTACCAAAAAGTGCATATAAAAAAGGCAGGATTAGTACCCGGGACCGTCTTTGTGAGAAACCGAGCTCTAATCCACTACGCCAGTGATTCCCAAATGGTTAGTCGCGATCGAAAAGTGGGTCGCGAGGTGGAAAACTGATGGGTCCCGAGCCCATGTGGGGGTTGTGGGGGTCGCGGAGCGTTGTAGTGGGCTGCAAAAGTTTAAGGTCAATATTCTCTGTTCTACATACGCGTATAGCTCATACAGCATACCGGTAAAACACAATAACGATGTGATTTACGCACAGTTTAGTTATTTATGTACGATAGATCATGTGGTGAGTATGACTAAAAATGATGTTTTCATGAGATTTTTGCATTTAATCATTATTTGAACTTTATCTCAGACGGCGGTTGGGTCGCAAAGAATGTAAAATCATGAAATTTGGGTCGTTTAAAAAATCCAGTGGGAATAACTGCACTACGCCATCAAAGAACTCGTTCAGCACATCGTATTTCTGAACATCCTATAGTCACAGCATTCTTTACACGTGTTCATAATTAGGTCATACAAATTAGAATTATTACTATAATGGTTATGTTTTTAATACAAAGATGTTTTTCTCTACAATTTAATCCTTGGAATGAAACAAAATTCATCCTAAACTTTTCGTTTGTAACCACACGCCGGACACAATTTGGAGGTACCGCCCACTGTCCATTAAGTTAACGAGGTTTCGTAGTTTCTCCTCTGATGTCCTCAGATGACCTTCGAGCTCCAACGAACCCGAAGGGTTCTCTTTCTCTTAAAGTAAAACATCTATTTATCAAACATGAAAAGGGTCCATCATCACTGTTTTAAAACATCGTTTTTTTTTTTCAAGGTTTTCGTTTTTTGACCTCTGAAGACTTCAAACGGCATTTGACTTCCACTGAAAAAAGTAGGGTTTTTCTTTTCAATATGATAGAGTTAGACACCAAGAAGGGAGATTGTCCATCTTTGCTATCTTGAGATAGGGTCTTTACAAGGAGTTTATAGGAGTTTCGTTTTTTCACTTCCAAATGACCTTAGATAACCTTTGACTTTTTAACAAAATCAACCAGGTTTATATTTTGACTATACTGCATCCACATGCCAAGTTTGAAAATCATCCATGCTTTCTATCTTTATCGTGTGTACAAGGATTTCGCTTTTTGACCTATGATGACCTCACATGACCTTTGAACTTCACCAAAAAGCAAAAGGAATAGTTTTCTGAATGTAATGATTCTATATACCGAGTATGAAAAATGTCCATTATTGCTATCTTGAGATATCGTCTTTACAAGCCAAGCTTCACAAACACACATGCATATACACCCATACACACACAATCGCCCGCATGATTGCATAGATTCCTTTTGCCTTCGACAAGGTATAAAAAAGGCCACATTTACGGTTCAAGAAGCGTTTAACATTCATGTACACAGAAAGCTCTTTTGTTTTTGCTTCTAATTTGTAGCTGGATATTTTTCTTTTGCCTTGAACTTACACTTGACAAAATTGCTTCATCGCAACTTAACAGACATCTTCTTCCCAACTTCTTTAACCGACCCTTCGTTTTATTTCCTATATAAGCATGTTATCCGTCTGTTTATTTGCAATCGAACCTCCACCTCCCGTAGTTCCAACTTGAAATGACTTTTTAATTTGGATCCTTTTTTTAGGTAAGATTATTCCACTTTGACCAATTGTGTGCAGCATATATAATCAAAATTCAAAAGAGGTTTACCTAAGTGTTCAACAAAAGGCACTTAAACATAATCTTAGAAAGGGCCAGTAGGGGATGGGGTGGAGGTGGGGTGGTGAGGCGAGAGTATGCTTCCCCTCCCCCATTATTGAAGGCGAAGACCATTATTTCTTCATTCATTAAAATATGTCAAAAATTTGCAATAAATTTCTTTAAAATTTGCACAATACATCTCATAAAATAGCATCTAGGAACCTATGAAAATACAAGATCCCCCAAGGCCGTCAATAAAAATCCTCGTTCAGCCCCCGATTTAAAAAATTTGCAATACAAGATTATATTTACAAACCCTCCAAGTCTTGCTAACAGAAGCTGTCCCATGTGAACATAAAAACAGGCTAGAATTTTGCATCATTTTGCCTTTATTTGACAAAAATTAAAATGAATTTAGAATATATTGCCAGTTACGATAATCAATGCTTCTAAAATATAAATCCTCAAACTAAACCATAAAAAAGGAGGAGGGGACAAGGCTCAATGGGCGATTTATCAAATATTGGACATCTAGCCCGTCCCTCCTGGATCGCCGCCCATGGTTGGATAGTTTCAAGAAGTTGCCATCTTGTGATAATCAACAAAAGGAAACGACAATTTCATAGTTCAGATGGGACTTACTTTATAGCAATATAGGTGCATATAATTGCAACTATAATTATGATAATTATGATGCACACGACCAAGACGGTGTTGTTGGACAGTCTGACCTTCGAGTCATTCGTCGAGTCCTCATGTAGCATGTAAAAGAAACATAAAGTAAAAGAACGATTACACCAGTTTGAAAAACCTGTTTTAAGTAAAGCAATTTTGATAAACGCAGTCTTTGTCAATTTCTTTAATAGTTTACCTTGATAAGTTAAACTACAAACAACTTTGGTAGAGAGATGATTGTTAAAATATTAAAGCACAGCCGACTGTTATTCTGTTAAAAAAATTCAACCAAGGTAAAAATCGCGGCTTTCAAAAAAAAAAAAACCTATTACTACATGCTTTACTTCGGTTTTGGAACTGCACGTAATTCTACGCCATAAGTTCGTCAACCAGATACTACCTACGATGGTAAAAAATAACAAGGTTATGGAAACTGCTTTCTATAATAACGCGGGACTTTACTTATTGTATAAAGTTTGTCAGAAATAGTTTTCTTACCACAAGCACAGCGATGTTTCCAAAATGGTCACATTTACATATGTAAACATAAGAGTCATTAGCTTCCTGGTTTTGGCAACCTTCAGATGACCATCCACCGGATTCCTTGTACAGGGTGTGATTCCAGAAAACGCAGGTAAATTTGGACTTGAACTTGTTAGCCTGACATATTAAGATGAAGAAAAAACTATCAAAGGATTTCACCCAGTGGTATTCCTTTTTCTATTCCTAAGCTCCTAATATAGTAGGGCAGGTATGTAACAAAAATTGGTCGAGTTGCTCACATCCGGCGGAAAGTGTGAAATTTTGCATACAGAGGTATTTTAGGGCGCTGATTTCAAAAATTGCCGGATCCAACAGATCTGACCACTGGGTCGGCCTCCATCTTGAATTCCAATATGGCCGCCATGACGAAACATTGAAAATCCCTATCTTTGGATCTAAATGACCCGTGGCACTGATATTTGGAACACATGGGCATTTTGACTTGCTAAATTCAATTACTTCAATAACACAGTGTACTGTAATATATTATAAAATGGGTTCAAGAATGTACCCAATCAGAAGCGCTGAATGAGTCACGTGTGCGCTATTTATTTTATTATCTAGCATGCACGGGCGTGCAAAAAGTGTGCAGCAAAAAGTATAATGCGCGCTCACTGACGTCGCAATTTACATACTTTAGCAGCGCTCACTCAATCAGTCACAAGTGCGCGCTAAATCACCTATTTACTGTAAACAATTTTTAAGTTCGTGTTCAAGTGTGTTAATTGGAATATTTCTTCGGATATATTGGCTTAATTTTGAGCAAGCTCTACATGTAGCTGACTGGTATTCACCCATAAAGGTAAATGATATATAGTTTATAGACCCATTTTATAAAACAAATAATGCACAGGTTTAAATCCGTGACGTTAGTGGAGATGCAGCTTACTCTCACGTGTTCACAATGTCGTGCAACATGCACTCGGCTGCGACAGTGATGCGTGTTGATGTGGTGTGGGACACCTACAGCCCAGGGGAAAATTCCAGTCTAGAACAGGTATTTGGTGTGGGGTTTTAACACGTACCTGACAAAACTAGTTAAAACCAGGAATGAAATTCCAGTCAAAAAACCGGTATTTGGTGTAGGGTTTTAACAGGTACCTGACAACCTGTTAAAACCAGTTGGAAATTCCAGTCAAGTAACGGGTATTTGGTGTCGGGTTTTAACAGGTCCTGACAAAATCAGTTAAAAGCAGTTAAATCCCTACAAAACCCGACAAAGCAATTACCCCTAGACTGGAATTTTCTGCTGGGAGTCCCAAAGGAAGCACCAGGCTTGGTCGTGGAACTGGCATACCACTCCATGTAACTGAGCAGACATCTATATACCCCAAAAATGGAGCAGCTTCCTTCGTGTAGATTCGAAAAGAAGACATTGTTCAGTTTCCTTGCAGCTGCTCTCCAAACGACGGTTGTTCCAGAGGGTTAAACACTGCTTATAACCCATGAAGAAGAGGATAAATTCTGATGTTTCTTAAATTCAACCATGTACACACGAGGAGGTTGCTTGGCATACATATCAGCAGGGGTACAGACGTATCATCATTCATTCAACAGACACGGATGTGGTTGTGTTGGCTATCTCAATGGCAAGCAAAATGGACGGTTGTGCAATGTAGTTGGCATTTGGACATGGGAAGAATTTTAGGCACATTGCTGCTCACACTATTCCAACTCACATTGGCCCTGAACGCTCATGGGGGCTTCTGTTCCTGCACGCTGTTTCCGGATGCGATACTGTTTCTGCTATACCTGGGATTGGTTAAAAAGCCCTTAGTCCTTAGGGTGGGGGGGTCCCGTGTGCATGAGAGGTCCCTAAGCTTCTCTTCATATTGTTGAAGTACGCCATGTGTCAAATCAAAAAGTTTGGGTAGTCTTTTGGTAACTCGGCAATAACCAAGAAAATGACGTCATAAGCCGCGCCCTTTGACGCTCTATTAGAACCAAAATTTAGGGGTTGGGGAAACGTAAATCACTGTATCTTTGGAAGTATAGGACACAGAACAACAAAATACTCCTTAAACTGTTTGTATTTACCTGTTTCATTCATTCAAATAATCGTTTTGCAAATTAGTATGTTAATGAGGTCACCAAAGGTCAAAAAGTCATGAAAATCGTGTACAAGTGAAAAATTGACCGTTGCTCCAAAAATAACCTGCCAAATCATGCATTTATTTATTTTGATATTAGTAATGCATGGAAGTATTATGAAAGATTCTACCGATTGTTTCGATAGGCATTTCAGGCCATTTAATGGCTAACAACATATCATAATATCAATTAAATAATTGGCCGTCGATTGGTATACTATACATTATTGCATAATCATAAGAAAAATAAACCTTAAACATACTTTCAACACATTTAAACCTAAAGTCTGTCCATATTCTGTAATAAATATTCTAAAAGTATTTATCTGAACATATTTTGCAGCATCCAAGTCAACCAAGATGGCAGAAATAGCAAAATGGCTGCCCATATAATTATATTAGATGATAATATGGGCGGCTATTTTGCTATTTCTGCCATCTTGGTTGACCTGGATACTGCAAAACATGCATGTCCAAAAATATTTTCTGAATACTTATTACAGAAAATGGACTGACTTTAGATTTAAATGTGTTGAAAATATTTTTAAGGATTATTTTCCTTATTAATATAAAATATTGTAATTATATTACTGTCGGCCATTTTGCTTTTTCGCCATCTTGGCTGGCCTGAATCCCAGCAAAAATGTTTTGAAAAATCTGTGTAATATATTTGGCTCAAAATATGGCCAAATGTAGAGAGCAACTGTCACAAATATATATTTTAAGGATTATTTTCCCCATTATTATAATTTATTGAAATTTTAACATTAGCGGCCATTGTGCGATTTCCGCCATCTTGTTTGTTGTGGATCCTGCAAAACATGTTCAGAAAAATACTTTTAGAATATTTACAATAGAATGTGGGCACAGACTAGGTTTACTTGTGTCAAAAGCATTTTTAATGATTAGTTTTTCTGTAATTATAATATTCTGATATTGCATTGGCGGCCATTTTACTTTTACGCCATATTGGTTGACATGAATCCAAAAGAAGTATTTTAAAAAATTATTTTAAAAAAGTATTTTGGATTATTTGTCATGACATTAATACCGATGTCAATATGAAGAGAAAATCAAGGGAGGGATTTTCAACATTTCGTCTGGGAGGCCATATTGGAATTCAAAATGGCGGCCATGAGGTTTTCAGACATTTCAAATTAATTCATTATTGAATTTAGCATGTCAAAATGCCCTTGTGTACCCAAATATCAGTGCCGCAGGTCATTTAGAACAAAAGGTAGAGATTTTCAATGTTTGGTCATGGCGGCCATATTGGAATTCAAGATGGCGGCCGACTCAGTGGTTAAATCTGTTGGATCCGGCAATATTTGGAATCAGCGAACCAAAATACCCCTGTATACCAAATTTCACACTTCCCGCCGGATGTGAGCATCTTTTTCACATATCTGCCCCACTAATATAGTTTTAGGACCTGGCGAGCTCATTGAAGTTATGACAATAGCTATTACAAAGCATGACAGTTATCTCCAAAAGTCTGGTATTGACTTACTGAGATAATTTAATTCAGTTAAAACGGGGAGGTGCTATTATCTAATAACACCTTCCACGCATCTTTACTGACTTCAAATGACCTCTGGCTTCTTCCCAAAGCAATAGCGTCCTTTCTCTTATTACTAAAAGTACACATACTTATTATGCAGAGTATCCATGTATTTATCGTTTCTAGCTTAAAATATTGTTTACAAGAAATTTCAAAGGTTGCCTAGTTTCACCTTTGGTGAACTCATATAACCTCTGACTTTCATAAAAAAAAATGACAGTATTCATTTACTGACCATGATGCATCAATGTGCCAATTACGAAAAGCACCCATGCTTTCTACTTTGATAGATTTTGCTCTGTAAGGCTTTCAGTTTTTTGCCTCCACATGACTACTAACCTCCACATACATTCATGAGATCCTTTCTCTCTCTGTGATATTTTTACATACTAAGAATAAAAATTATTTATTATTCCTAATTGGATATATCGTATTTTTCAAGCTACACGTCAGTGGCGTAGCCAGCGGGGAGGGGGGCAGTGGGCAGGGGGCAGAGTGCCCCCCTACAGAAATTTTGGGGACGCGGTTAGCGATGTTGAAAAAATCAAGGAGAGCAAAACAAGAAAAAAAAAGAAAAAACGTCAAGAGGAGGGAGGTATTCAGGGGTGACGCTAAAGGGGGAGGGGGCAGGGTGGTCAAAGCGCCCGTCGGGGAAGTTTCACAGTTTTGTGGGGGGGTCTTAGTTGATACGATTAAGTATGCAGTCCTCAACGGCGACAAGTCTCCCCGATGGTTTACCTGTTTTTTGCTCTCAAGAGGACAGTTTCTCTAATAAGAACCCAATATTTTCGCTGTTGATTCACTCCAGTTTCTTCAATACTTCTATTCCACATGGGCAGAGAGCATAACCCCTGTCAACCTTACTAAGTAACAGGTAGGCAGAGTACACTGGTTATGTAAAGGTCGTAAATTTCATCCCATATCACAAAGCCTAGTTGCTGTTATCTGGTGTGTCATGCGGTTCGGTCAGTTGGTGAGCGACTCACGAACCAAAGTTTGGCTATTATTTCATCGGGTATTCCAGGTGGTTTCGACACAATGTATGTTATCCCCGATACTGTCTACAACCCCTACAGTTTCTATTTATTTTTTTTTCTTTTTGTTCTACTTAATGATTACATAGGCTATATTTTTTGTGTAAGCTTACCAAAATTTTCGCGCCCTTCGCGCGATTTGTTATTTCACGATTCTGACTCAAAAGAACACTATCAGTGCGCAACTCGGCTTTTGAAGTATTAAGTGATATTGTGCAAAATACGCCCTGCAATGGTATGGGATGGTTAGGCTCCTTCATATCCCCTTCTCACCAATCCCTCGACATAGGGGCTGTCGGAACTTGAAGTAGTTGGTATGACCCATCCCCTGTCGGGAAAATTGTGTCACCTCCCATGATCGGTTTACTTATTTTGACTTTCAAAAGAGTTATTTCTACGGTAAAACCCCAAATTTTTGGTACGCTTGCTCACCATTTTTAAGTTTCGTTACTTATAACTACTAAAGTATAAACCCTCCCCATCTTTTCAAGTAACTTAGTAAGTAGAATACATCAATTTTTGTACATATCGGGAATTTCATCTCATTTCGCTAAACTTAGTTAATGTTCTCTTGTGTATGTCGTGTGGTACGGCTAGTGACTCGAGGAGAGAAGTACAATATAAGGTTTGCCCTATAGGGTCCAAATGCCCGGACAATTGACCTGTATAAGCTTTAAATAAGTACAGATTCTATTAAGGGAAGGTTTACCCAAAAAGTTTTGCGCGCTTCGCTCGCTTTTCCACAGCTTAGGTTCCGGGAAAAACATTAAATTAGAGTGGAACTATTTTCCTCTAGCATATACAAATTTTATGCAATATATACCTCGCAATGTCAAATCCTATCCCCACCAGGGATGAGAAACTTTTCCTTCATACTATATGACTTGTTTATGAGTTATGAAGCAATGGACTTGAAAATGGAAGCTGGGTTTTTTGGAGGGCGGCAACTGGTTTTGAGTGGTGGCCATTTTCACTCGGCGGGCTTGTCGCTCCTCTAAAACCCCCTGTAGAAAAAACAGGGATCTAGTAAACAAACGAATAAAATATTGCACCATTTTTCTTCTAAGCCCTTCGAGACAGCAACAAAATTTCAAAAAGGGAGGGGGAAACGTCCCCTTATAACCCTCCCCCAGGACGGCGGTCAAGAATAGGGACGATGAGTGGACGTTGCCGCCCCGCAAACACACGCTCTAAAAAACTGGCTACGCCCCTGCTACGCGTCACCAACACAAACAAACAGACACAGTTACCTACACTTCCCTCTGTTGCTGCACAACAGATCCCCTTTTTCGCAAAATATATAGTGCAGTTTGTGACTTTCTTTCAAGCTACGTTAACAGGTTAATTCAAAAGAAGGTAATACAGCATTTTTTTTTATCACATCGAATTTGAAGAGTATTTGTGAAATCTTATTCCATCATAATTATACAATTTGTCGTTTCTACTTAATCTGGTGTTGTTTCTTAAAAAATTCTTACCGACAAAGGATAAAACGTTGTTCTTAAGAAGGAACCTTTCGGGAGTTGATCGATTTCATTTGAGGTTGAAGCTGATATTATAATGCTGTTGAGTCCCTTGCTGTCTTTTCGTGATTTTTCATCGTTGAAGAGGACATCACTCTGATAACTTGTAAATGTCACTGGGATCACCTTTTGATTAAGATCTGAGGGTTTTTGGTAAATTACAAAGAATTTATGTTGGACTAATTATAGTAATAGAACGATTAATAAACAAAATTTCGTAAACAGGGTAAAATTAACTCAAATTTCATATTTGTGAACTTATCAAAAGAGTTATTGAAGCACGAAACCTTTGCCAAAGTGAGCCATATTGCTCAACTGATGGGCCAGTAAGACTTGTTAACTAAAAAACACGTTAGTCAGTCCTATGACATGTTAATGAAAAACCCCTCAGTCACAGAGATGATGCACAATTTGTATTTTGACAGAAATGCGAGTCATAAAAACTGAGGTAATGTAGCTCCTACCACTCAGTCACACCTGTAACTGAAAATATTGTTGCGATGACGTTCCAGCAGGTCAATGTTGTTCGTCAATGACTCACCTGTGACAGACCGTTCTTGGACTTAGAAGAGTGAGTCACATTTAATCTGTTCAATCTTACCGTTAACTGGGAGATTCATGTCAACGGAAGTTATGTAGACGAAGGCACCACTTTTACAATCAGGTTTGTGTCCTTCAATCGGTATATTCAAGGCATCGTTAGAAACTTTTTCATCCTTTCTATTTGAAGAAAGACACACTGCAAATGAAACTGGATCATGGAGGTCTGAAATTTGTACAACGTTAACTCCAATGTTTGGCAAACTGAGAGCAAATATCTCCCCACTCATTTGTATATTTTCTAGTTGTAACTCAACGGCTTTTAAAATTTTTGATGATGTTGTTATTGGCAATTGTCCAGCCTCATTTATGATTGTTTTTGCAGCGTCCATAATCTTGTCAACTGTGTGTAACGTGTTGTAGGTTACCTACAAAGACAAATTAACAGAACAAATGTCCGTATAAATAAAGCAAGCAAGTTTCATACCTCCCTGGTAGCATTAGGGTATTTCATGTGGTTGTATGTCAAATAAACGGAAGTATATGGATCGAGTAAGTCTGACCCTCATTATTGAACTAGACTGGCTAAATTGTAAAGAATATAAGAACACCATCCCTTAAACTAATATCTTCCTAAGGGGCAACAAATTTTTCCTTTAGGGATATGAGTGAGTATAATTCCTTTGTTTCTACAATTTCAAGAAACTTGGGTCTACTTACTACCTTACACATATGATTCAATTAAAATGACCCCAATTTTGCGAATTATGAAGGGATCTGTGTGACACGGGTTGGCTCAAAAAGATGGCAAATTTTGTTAGTTTTCTCGTTATTTAAGTGTTTGCATTTTGTAAATCTCACTAATAAGAGCATTCCTTCAATAATTTCAAAGCTTAACAAACGCCCAACCGATATATTTTGCTTTTAATAAGCAGTGAAAAGGTACTGTACCATGAAAAACATCAATAGGAGGGATTGCCTCAAAAGTTTGGGTTTTTACAAGGTTGATAATAAAAGACAGTCAATAAATTTTCTCACAAGGCAATTAAATGAGTGGCCGACTGACAAAACCATTTCCCTGTTAAAACAGTAAATTCGACTATCAGCGTTTGCACGAAACTTAAGGAAGTGAGAAGATTAGGTGACGAATCTTTTTAGAGGTACGTTTTCAAATGCTCCGTAGAAGGATAATTCTTTGTAAGATTCTCAAATAATGGTGCTACGCATTGAAAGCTGACACAAACTAAGCGCACTAATATAAAAACAGACCAAACACGTTTCAGACTAGTGTTGGCTTTGATGTCTGAATATGTACAAACAGTGACTTGTGCCTAATATTTTCAGCCGTGCCCTAAACTTTTTCCAGGTAAATGACTGACAATGATGAGGAGGATGAGAATGATGATTTGTTAATTTTCCTCTCCATCCCTTCTTCATTGCTATGCCACTAGGTACAAGCCATGAATCGCATTATGTATTTCGTCATGATTGCACAGAACACAAAAATAAACCTTGCTAGAACTAACCTAATTTACAGAAAGCTAGGGGCCGTTTAAAGGTTGAAGAGTTGTGAATCGGGAGGGAAGAATCTAATAACAGATACTGAGTTAAATGTAACTTTCATGACAAGAAACATCGAAATATAAGCATGGTCTACTGAGCTTGAAAAAAATGTGTAAAGCTTGGAAATGTTTTTTTAATGAGTCATTTGTCTTAAACTTGTTTATTGCAGTATGGCCAAATTTTACGAAAGTTATTAAAACAGTTCAATGATCCATGATAGAAGAGATCACCACACTAGATCTAGATGACTTAAACTTGTTCTTTCTACAAGTGACACAACGAATCCGAAAGCATCCTACCAGTGGTGATGTACTATGAGCGGAGCTGACCATATACAGAACTGACGATATTTGGTTTATGTCTTCTGTTTCCATCGTTTTGGATTTTGTGATGTCCACAAGATCTCGAGAAATGTAGGGGACCTCACCTATTGTCAGAGAACTTTTTCCTATTATCTGGAAGAACAATATATTTGAAGAACAATTGTTAAACTGATGGTTCCTATAAACGATAAACTCCATAGGTTTGTGGCCCGTCCTCGTATAGCCTCTTCGAAGCCCGATAGAGACAGTGTGTATTCATGACACCCAAATGTTCCAAAGATCTCATGAAAAATGCACAGTATTTTCTCTTAAGAATCGATATCCTTTACAAATATGTAATGTGCCTCAAAAAGTTAGCTGTCTTGCCTCGGATCAAGTTTCATACACCTCGGTTATAAGACATCCTGAAATGGTAAATCTTTGGCCAAATACACTGTAAATCGAATTTGTGTAGCTTAGCATCATTCGGTCACAAGAACTGAGGCATCAGCTCGGGAACTGCAGCCTCGACTGGGACAATCAAATAAATGTTAGGAAGACTGTATTGGTGACAAAGTAAAAACGGTTCCCAAAATATTTACTTTAAAAAAGGAATCTATCAGTCTTCTAGTTTCTTCTGTGGTGGAACTGTCAAAACAGTTACGAATTTGTAAATCTGTCCATCTTGCTTCAGTGACTAGTTGACCCTCACATCGTCTGGAAGCACGAGACAGCCTACCTTAATTTAATATGGTGAAAAAAGTATTAATGTAATCTTCTTTATCTCCAAGTATGAAAGAAAAGGAACAAAATAGAAAGGTGTTTGCTGTAGTCGATTCTTGACAATTGAGTAGGAGAAAAATTATGTATACTTATATATACTACATTTAGCTGTACATGTTTCAAAGCTACAGAAAATAATTCATATTCTATCAAGTGATGGAATAGCAACATAGTACATGCAGGTGTATTTCAAATTTTAATGAAACAAAAAGTAAATGACGGAATCTGTTACTGTTTGGCAGTCAGAGTTTACATATTCATTTTCAAGATTAGAAGGAAAAAAAAGAAGAGAACTAATGTATATAAAGTTAGTCACAAAGTGCAGGGGGACGAATACAGTTAACACTACAAGAAACTTACTATTTCATACCCAGCAATGCATGTGCATTTAGTATTCATATGAAACTTTGTCTTTCATATTACAGATCAAATGAATGATGGAATGTGTTTCGGGAATCAACACTTACTTGGAGCAAAACAGTGCTCATTTGAAGCTTCATCTGTGTTGAGAATTACACTTGGAAAATTCAGATTGCCAACTTCTGTAGTAATCAAATTTTCACCGCAAAATGCTTTAAATAATGAAGAGACGTGAAATTGCTTGAAATAAATTAGAGTTTCCTCTTTAATTCGGAATTCTCAATCATGAAATTTGTTCCTTTTCTGCACATAAATTCATTCTTCGATGTCTGCAAGAATTTTTCAAAATAAATATAACTTTCGAATCTCTCTTCAGATACTTGTTACATTTGAAATTCATTTCTTTGTATATCCCATAACCTACGTACGTTACATCTCGTACTAGAATGCAAGCTTTATTCGAAAAGTTGTGACTAATTTGGGTACTAGGAACTAGTACAAAACAGACAAAATCACTTCAAAAATCTGACTGTAAAGTCTGTATAAAAGTATGAAAATATGACCAATTTTAAGAGCCTCATTGAGTTGACAAAAACCGAATATTTTGTGACGAGTTTGAAGGAAATAATTGCACGATATTAGCTACTTATCACTTTCTAAAGCTAACAAAAACGTGAAAGATTATAGTATTTATGGGCTTTAGAGCTCATAGTTTGCGATGCTCGTCCAAGCCCTTGATAGACTAGCCACGCTGGAAAATACGACTTGTATTTTCTGCTGAAGCCTTGATCATAACAGTTGTTTGTAATAATTGAGAGCCTGTTAATTAAGTTGGTATAAGCTTCTCTCATTGGCTGTATTTGAAAAGGGGCTGCATATGATTAATACCTAATGGTAAAAAGTGTCTGGCCACGAATTTGGAAGAACTGATCTTTATCATAAACTACCCTATCATTGCCCTTTTCAGTTGTGTATAAGATTTTCAGAATATTTTAGTCCGACCATTTACAATCAAGATGTGAGAAAAACTCACTAGGTGTGACAAGAACTAATGAAGTTTATTAGGCAACTCAATAAGCCCCTTAAAGTGTAACAGATACGGTACTTCGCATACTGCTTTTGTCAACATAAACCCTTTTTTGTATTGCGAAGGTAGTAAGGAAAGTTTCTATCTTGATAACAGAACCAGCTAAAATAATTACAACAAACAGGAGCTGTGTGATACCTCTTTGTTATTTTTACAATCGAGTTGATCTTCAATGGTTTTTTATCGACTGCACGAGAATGAGGGTTAACATTTGCAAATTATATTGATACTTCATACTATTCAAATCAACAACGTCGCATTATTATCTCCTGCTAACAGTCGATTTTATGGACTTAATGTTGCAAACTTTCACTTACATAGACCTTTAAGCTGAACTGTAAATCCCGAGACATTAGAAAGGGGTACTGTTTTCGTTGCTTCCTCTACAATATCTTGAACATTTCTTTTTATGTTATTTATTGCTTGTCCCGGCTTCAGATTTGTGTTTACGTAAATTGATGTATTTGCCTCGGTGCTAGCATTAAGGGGAATAGCTAAAATGTTAGCTTGCCCCAGCTGCAAAAGAAAAAAGCAACAATACAATTTTGTACGACAACATCAAGATATTTTAAGAGAAACTGTCATCCTAACTTGACTTAATAAACTCCTGTATCCTCGTTCTTGAATTGCTCTTTTTAAAGTAAGTGAAATATATTTGTTTCTGATTTGTACAATTTATGCTGAATGACGCTGATCTGTTATGTACTGTTTATATTAAACATTTATATTTGTGCACTTCAGGAAATATACTTATAGGAGACATGAGAAGAAATTTGCAAGATTTGGCTGATCTTAAAAAATGGGGCAGCTGCATATCCCAAGTTCGGAGCTCTCAAAATAAGTTAAGGCTTGAGGTTTCTCAATGAAAAGTGATCAATATCATGCCTAAATACAGCAAAAAGTTATTAAAAGTGCCAAAATCTCAGCGGGTATAAGGATGTAGCTCCCTTTCCTCAGAAGCTTTCCGATGGCCAGGTGTTTGCCTTAAAAGTTGGAACACTCCAGGTAAAAACAAAAACACTAGGCTATTAAATCTTGCTTTTTTAACACAAAAGAAGATAGCAGTAGAGATACCACGTTCCTTATAAACAGCTGCAAACTCTTTTCTTTTAATTTGTTCGAATAGAAACAGTATCGTAGTTAAAAAAGGTCGCATAAACAAACTAAGGAAGCAATGTGTGACTTAAGAGGGAATGGAAGAGATTTTCTATTACCAAATTTGCAATATGCATTTGGTAAAGCCTCATTTCCTGAGGAGAGCCGGGATTTGATTTGGTTGTCTCAATTGTTAGGAGAAACTGTAGCATTCCTGGAAAAAAATAAAACATAGGATTAACTGTGTGATTGCGTCATTCCTATAGGCTGTTAACTTGAATGCACAACCTACTACAAACAACCTTGTTGAAGTGCTAAAGGTTATGAAAGTATTACACTGATAACATTGTAATACTTTCGCGCAAATGATACTGTCACGGCATTACACAATGTACACTATCCACTCCCTGGAAATTCATTTAAGGCATTCGGCCCGGGTCTTAACTGTCAGTGCAATAGTTTGGCTTTTCATCATACCATTTAAGTGTGAATACTATCTTAGACGCAGTGCAGATAATCATTACTCTGATCTATAACTTCGATTGATGTAACTTTTGTTTTGACACAGTGCTTTCAATTCTGTAAACACTACCAGGTATGATAAGGATTTGTTCAGCGCTCCTGATATGTTGGCCCTGTCCTTTGGCGTGGCAGTAATAGCTCCCCTGGTCTGCTAAAGTGATATTGTCAATCCTTAAAGTGCTGTTTGAGCTGACTCTTTTCGTCTCCGCCCATGATGAATGCTTCCACCAAATAGTGTGAGCATTAGTCACGTTACACTCCAAGATAATGACATCGCCAAGCTTTTGCTCTAATGTGCGCTTTATCGTTAAGCCAGTATGCATCTTTGGTGTCAAATCTGAAATGGGACGAAAAGAATCATATCGGTTACGTTACTTTTCTCATGGCAAGGCATGAAACTTTCATGTTAAGGGAAGAATGTGAAAGCATATGTTTACATGCACACATACAGTGACTAATCAATCGAAACCGGCCAAGGGTGGCACCGATTACGTAGTTTGTGCTTACTTGACGTGTGTGTGGTGTAAAGTGCAAGACAAGTACATGCTCTTCACGTCTGTCTTCATCGAGAGGAGAGCTATATATAAAGATTGCTCTCACTCAAAAATCTGTCAATGGCCGGTTTCCTCGTAAACATTTGACCTTCCCCCTCAACTTAATACTGCTCCAACATGACTTTGTAAACAAGATATGAAATCACGTAAAAATGGGTCTATAGTAATAATGAGAAACCTTACTTAATTGCCGTTTAATTAGTAATAATGCTGATTAAGGAAGAAAATTCAATCGAAGAATTTACTAAGGACCTGCTATAGACAAAGCAATCCTATAAGAGCCAAATTAAGTAGTAATGGAAATATGTAGCTCATTCAATATGCACTTCACAAAATCACTACCACGACCAATACCTCCATATCCTTATAAGTACAAATAAATGTATTACTAGGTTGCGGAGTAATACACTTACCATTGCAATAACTGTATGGTATGCAGTTGA